>JAQSEC010001417.1:343688-387882 GCA_028564925.1 Lithobates sylvaticus | reverse complement strand
CATACGTCTATTTCCCAAAGACAACCTCTGGATATGACGCTGAGCACGTGACCTCAACTTCTTTGGTGGACCATGGCGAGGCCTGTTCTGAGGGGAACCCGTCCTGTTATACCGCTGGATGGTCTTGGCCACTGTGCTGCAGATCAGTTTCAGGGTCTTGGCAATCTTCTTATAGCCTCGGCCATCTTTATGTAGAGCAACAATTCTTATCTTCACATCCTCAGAGAGTTCTTTGCCATGAGGTGCCATGTTGTACTTCCAGTGACCAGTATGAGAGAGTGAGAGCGATAACACCAAATGTAACACACCTGCTCCCCATTCACACCTGAGACCTTGTAACACTAACGAGTCACTTGACACCGGGGGAGGGAAAATGGCTAATTGGGCCCAATTTGGAGATTTTCACTTAGGGGTGTACTGACTTTTGTTGCCAGCGGTTTAGACATTAATGGCTGTGTGTTGAGTTATTTTGAGGGGACGGCAAATTTACACTGTTATACAAGCTGTACACTCACTACTTTACATTGTAGACAAGTGTCATTTCTTCAGTGTTGTCACATGAAAAGACAATATGTACCATATCATATGATAGACAGAACAGTGGCCCATTGCGGGGCCAGGGGGTGTGGCTGTGAGTGACGGAGCGCTGAGTACACAGGAGATCGCGGTTCTGTGTAATTTAGCGACGCTCGCTCCTCTTCCCTCAGAGACAGCGGGGATCGGTGAATAACACACACCCACAATGATTTTAAGGGGGGAAAGTGCGTGTTATACGCTGATAAATACATATATATACATATGTAGCGCTGGTATTTTTGCCTTTTAGTGCTATGTAATGTTAAACTATGGACAATGTTATAAATTTGTATTTGGCACCATCTAGTGGCATAAATGTGAAAGGGACTTTGTCTATTTTCTGTTGAAGAACATAAGAAAACTGTTACAGGAAGTGACTCAATTTTTTACATCATACAAGGACTTACCTACTCACAATGATAACTCACCTACCCATGAACACTCAGTGATTGAACAGCATGCTGCGTAGGCTATAAAGGGCCCCACACAGCCATTTTCTTTCTCTTCTGGACGCGCGGCCTGCCTACAAGGATCTGTGAGGAGGTGTTCCAGAGAGCGCGGCCTGCCTACAAGGATCTGTGAGGAGGTGTTCCAGAGAGCGTGGCCTGCCTACAAGGATCGTGAGGAGGTGTTCCAGAGAGCGTGGCCTGCCTACAAGGATCTGTGAGGAGGTGTTCCAGAGAGCGCGGCCTGCCTACAAGGATCTGTGAGGAGGTGTTCCAGAGAGCGTGGCCTGCCTACAAGGATCGGTGAGGAGGTGTTCCAGAGAGCGTGGCCTGCCTACAAGGATCTGTGAGGAGGTGTTTCCAGAGAGCGCGGCCTGCCTACAAGGATCTGTGAGGAGGTGTTCCAGAGAGCGTGGCCTGCCTACAAGGATCTGTGAGGAGGTGTTCCAGAGAGCGCGGCCTGCCTACAAGGATCTGTGAGGAGGTGTTCCAGAGAGCGTGGCCTGCCTACAAGGATCTGTGAGGAGGTGTTCCAGAGAGCGTGGCCTGCCTACAAGGATCGGTGAGGAGGTGTTCCAGAGAGCGTGGCCTGCCTACAAGGATCTGTGAGGAGGTGTTCCAGAGAGCGTGGCCTGCCTACAAGGATCTGTGAGGAGGTGTTCCAGAGAGCGCGGCCTGCCTACAAGGATCTGTGAGGAGGTGTTCCAGAGAGCGCGGCCTGCCTACAAGGATCTCTGAGGAGGTGTTCCAGAGAGCGTGGCCTGCCTACAAGGATCTGTGAGGAGGTGTTCCAGAGAGCGTGGCCTGCCTACAAGGATCTGTGAGGAGGTGTTCCAGAGAGCGCGGCCTGCCTACAAGGATCTGTGAGGAGGTGTTCCAGAGAGCGTGGCCTGCCTACAAGGATCTGTGAGGAGGTGTTCCAGAGAGCGTGGCCTGCCTACAAGGATCTGTGAGGAGGTGTTCCAGAGAGCGCGGCCTGCCTACAAGGATCTGTGAGGAGGTGTTCCAGAGAGCGCGGCCTGCCTACAAGGATCTGTGAGGAGGTGTTCCAGAGAACGTGGCCTGCCTACAAGGATCTGTGAGGAGGTGTTCCAGAGAGCGCGGCCTGCCTACAAGGATCTGTGAGGAGGTGTTCTAGAGAGCGTGGCCTGCCTACAAGGATCTGTGAGGAGGTGTTCCAGAGAGCGTGGCCTGCCTACAAGGATCTGTGAGGAGGTGTTCCAGAGAGCGCGGCCTGCCTACAAGGATCTGTGAGGAGGTGTTCCAGAGAGAGCGTGGCCTGCCTACAAGGATCTGTGAGGAGGTGTTCCAGAGAGCGCGGCCTGCCTACAAGGATCTGTGAGGAGGTGTTCCAGAGAGCGTGGCCTGCCTACAAGGATCTGTGAGGAGGTGTTCCAGAGAGCGCGGCCTGCCTATAAGGATCTGTGAGGAGGTGTTCCAGAGAGCGTGGCCTGCCTACAAGGATCTGTGAGGAGGTGTTTCCAGAGAGCGTGGCCTGCCTACAAGGATCTGTGAGGAGGTGTTCCAGAGAGCGTGGCCTGCCTATAAGGATCTGTGAGGAGGTGTTCCAGAGAGCGTGGCCTGCCTATAAGGATCTGTGAGGAGGTGTTCCAGAGAGCGCGGCCTGCCTACAAGGATCTGTGAGGAGGTGTTCCAGAGAGCGTGGCCTGCAGCAACTGCGGAGCGAACAACCAGCGATTCTGCCTCATACCTGTGTGCTGACCGGATCGGGAAGGATCTAGAGACACCTGACTGGGCCAATCGAGGGTCCTGAGAGGATCGGAGCGGAGGTTTCCAGTTTTCCGGACCTGGTGTGGTGAGAGGGCTGTTGCCCACAGTTGGTTAACGCACTTTACACACTCATACCACAGTGTTGCTGGGACCAGTAGTCCCAAAAGAAGGGTCACACTCAATTAGACTGAATTCAAGCAGGCCTCGAGCCTATGTGTCTCGCTAAGACACAAACACTGTGCGGATCAGAGACAAATATACCGGGGGCAGTTTATAAGAGTGTCACACCTCCGCAACAGTTTTAAATCGTCAGTTTATATTGCATTTTTCTCTTGTTAAAACCCTTGGCTTACAAGACACTGCAGTATAATAGCTAGCAGAAGACAGAAGACCAAAGACTGCATCTTCTACTGAGAGGCTTTGTGCATAGTTCCTATAGTAAAGGACTGCGCCATACCTCAAGGGGGAGCTATTGAGCAAAGTGTACTGTACTGTGATTAGTCAGCGTGCTGGAAGTAGGAAGTGCTCAGTGTCCGAGCATTGTCACTCTGGGCATTGGAGACACGCTTGCAGGGGTCAACCAAACAAACTTTCTATATTGAAGAAGTTGTGGATATTAATTGCATCGTCACATTGTGTTTGTGTGGCCGTCATCACTGTTTATACCACTTCTAGTAAAATCACATTCTGGTTAATTACAATTGGTGTGCGGTGGTGTTCCTCTTCCCTACAGGTGGGACAATAGATACCCAGGTAATGGTGTATTATTGGTCTACTGCTATTGTGGGATTGTCCTTTGTTGTCCAGATTCACACCAACACTGTACCACAGCTGTGTCCAGTGGGGAGAGACAATTTACTGGGGGTGGAAGACCAGAGTACAGGCCCAATCAAATATCAGCAGCTCCTTCGGGGGTCAGTTCTACACACCATATCCTATAAAACTCTGTATATATTACCTCAGATATATATATATATATATATATATATAATATATATATATATACCGCATTATCGCGTATAACGCGCACCCCAAGTTTAGGAGGGAATTTTAATGGGAAAAAAAACTTACATTTAAATGCCCATCAATGCAGCCTTGTCATCAGTGTCATTTGCAGCCTTGTCAGTGCAGCCTTGCCCCAGTGTCCAGTGCAGCCTTGCCCCAGTGTCCAGTGCAGCCTTGCCCCAGAGTACAGTGCAGCCTTGCCCCAGTGTCCAGTGCAGCCTTGCCCCAGTGTCCAGTGCAGCCTTGTCATGTATTTAAAATTGGCGCCTCCACACCGAGACTGGGCGGATCGAACGCCGCAGAGATCCCGCCCAGTCCCGCCCTATGATGGACATAACACAGGTCCAATGGCGTGACTGTGAGGGGAGCCGAGAAGAGCCGAGTGCACTCGGCTATGTGTATCTCGGCGGCGATCGCTCCGCTTACAGTTAGCGGAAATCGGTGGGCTCGGCGTATAACACGCACCCACGATTTTCCCCTGATCTTAAGGGGAAAAAAGTGCGTCTTATACGCCGATAAATACGATATACACACCATATCCTATAGAATTCTGTATATATTACCTCAGAGATATCTATACATATACACACCATATCATATAGAACTCTGTATATATTACCCCAGATATATATATATATATATATATACACTCATATCCTATAGAATGCTGTATATATTACCTCAGATATATCTATACATATACACACCATATCCTATAGAATGCTGTATATATTACCTCAGAGATATATATATAATACATATATACACACCATATCCTATAAAACTCTATATATATTACCTCAGAGATATATATACATATATACACACCATATCCTATAGAACGCTGTATATATTACCCCAGATATATATATATATATATATACACACCATATCCTATAGAACTCTGTATATATTACCCCATATATATATATATACACCATATCCTATAGAACTCTGTATATATTACCTCAGATATATGTACACACCATATCCTATAGAACTCTGTAAATATTACCTCAGATATATATATATATAATATATATATATATCTATATATATATATATATATATATATATATATATATATATATATATATATATATACACACACCATATCCTATAGAACTCTGTATATATTACCTCAGATATAAATATACATGTATACACACACCATATTCTATAGAAGGCTGTATATATTACCTCAGATATATATATATATATATATATATATATATATATATATATATATACACACACCATATCCTATAGAACGCTGTATATATTACCTCAGATATATTATAGAACTTTGTATATATTACCTCAGATATATATATATATATATATACACACACCATATCCTATAGAGCTCTATAAATATTACCTCAGATATATATATATATATATACACAGACTATATCCTATAGAACGCTGTATATATTACCTCAGATATATATATATAAATATATATATATATATATACACACCATATCCTATAGAACTCTGTATATATTACCTCAGATATATATAGATAGATAGATATATATACACACCATATCCGATAGAACGCTGTATATATTACCTCAGATATATATATATATATATATATATATATATATATATATATATATATATATATATATATACACACATCATATCCTATAGAATGCTGTATATATTACCTCAGATATATATATATACACACATCATATCCTATAGAAGGCTGTATATATTACCTCAGAGATATATATATATACACACACACCCGTATCCTATAGAACTCTGTATATATTACCTCAGATCAGATATATATATACACACACACACCATATCCTATAGAACGCTGTATATATTACCTCAGATATATATATATATATATATATATATATATATATACACACACCATATCCTATAGAATGCTGTATATATTACCTCAGAGATATATATATATATACACACACACACCATATCCTATAGAACTCTATATATATTACCTCAGATATATCTATACATATACACACCATATCCTATAGAACGCTGTATATATTACCTCAGTGCTATTACTCTCAGGCTCTGTCTGGCAGCCATGTTGTTGGCTCCTCCCTCGGTGGGCGGTCCTCAGATGCTCCTGGGTGGATCAGGCGGAGCCCTCCTCTCTCAGTCACATGACCGTGATTTGTGCTGGCCTGAGGTATGAAGGAAATTGTTGCTGGGATGTGTCTTGTTGCCATGGTGGGAGGGGTGGGTCCCTTGTGGTGTTGGTGGGGTGGGTCCCTTGTGGTGTAGGAGGGGGGTCCCTTGTGATGTAGCAGGGGCGGGTCCCTTGTGGTGTGGAAGGGGTGGGTCCCTTGTGATGTGGAAGGGCGGGTCTCTTGTGGTGTGGAAGGGGCGGGTCCCTTGTAATGTGGGAGGGGTGGGTCTCTTGTGTGTGGAAGGGGTGGGTCTCTTGTGGTGTGGGAGGGGCAGGTCCCTTGTGCTGTGGAAGGGGTGGGTCCCTTGTGATGTTCCCTTGTGGTGTGGAGGGGCAGGTCCCTTGTGATGTGGGAGGGGTGGGTCCCTTGTGATGTGGGAGGGGCGGGTCCCTTGTGATGTGGGAGGGGAGGTCACTTGTGATGTGGGAAGGGGTGGGTCCCTTGTGATGTGGAAGGGGCGGGTCCCTTGTAATGTGGGAGGGGTGGGTCCCTTGTAATGTGGAAGGGGCGGGTCCCCTTGTAATGTGGGAGGGGTGGGTCCCTTGTGATGTGGGAGGGGTGGGTCCCTTGTGATGTGGGAGGGGCGGGTCCCTTGTGCTGTGGAAGGGGCGGGTCCCTTGTGATGTGGAAGGGGTGGGTCCCTTGTAATGTGGGAGGGGTGGGTCCTTTGTGAATGTGGGAGGGGTGGGTCCCTTGTGATGTGGGAGGGGCGGTCCCTTGTAATGTGGGAGGGGTGGGTCTCTTGTGGCGTGGAGGGGGAGGGTCACTTGGGTGGGCAAGGGCGGTCCCTTGTGCTGTGGAAGGGGCGGGTCCCTTGTGCTGTGGGAGGGGCAGGTCCCTTGTGATGTGGGAGGGGGGGTCCCTTGTGCTGTGGAAGGGGCAGGTCTCTTGTGATGTGTGAGGGGGTGGGTCCCTTGTGTGTTTGGAGGGATGGGTCCCTTGTGATGTTCCCTTGTGGTGTGGAAGGGGGTCCCTTGTCTCCCTTGTGCTGTGGAAGGGTGGGTCCCTTGTGGTGTGGAGGGGCAGGTCCCTTGTGATGTGGGAGGGGCGGGTCCTTGGGTGTGGAAGAAATGGGTCCCTTGTGTGGGGAAAGGGCGGTCCCTTGTAATGTGGAAGGGGGTCCCCTTGTGGGTCCCTTGTGATGTGGGAGGGGTGTGGGAAGAAATGTCCCTTGTGATGTGGGAGGGGCGGGTCACTTGGGGTGTGGAAGAAATGGGTCCCTTGTGGTGGGAAGAAAGGGCGGTCCCTTGTGGTGTAGGAAAGGGCGGGTCCCTTGTGGTGTGGAAGGGGCGGGTCCCTTGTGAAGGGGTCCCTTGTGCTGTGGAAGGGGCGGGTCCCTTGTGATGTGGGAGGTGTGGGTCTCTTGTGGTGTGGAAGGGGCGGGTCCCTTGTGATGTGGGGGTCCCTTGTGTGGGGTCCCTTGTGTGTGGGAGGGGTGGTCCCTTGTGGTGTGGAAGGGGCAGGTCCCTTGTGATGTGGGAGTGTGGGTCCCTTGTGGTGTGGGAGGGGCGGTCCCTTGTGATGTTCCCTTGTGGTGTGGAAGGGGCGGGTCCCTTGTGATGTTCCCTTGTGCTGTGGAAGGGGGGGTCCCTTGTGATGTGTTGTGCTGTGGAAGGGTGGGTCCCTTGTGATGTGGGAGGGGCAGGTCCCTTGTGATGTTGGAAGGGGCGGGAAGGGGCGGGTCCCTTGTGATGTTCCCTTGTGGTGTGGAAGGGGCAGGTCCCTTGTGGTGTGGGAGGGGCAGGTCCCTTGTGATGTAGGAGGGGCAGGTCCCTTGTGATGTGGGAGGGGTGGGTCCCTTGTGATCTGGGAGGGGCGGGTCACTTTGGGGGGGAAGAAATGGGTCCCTTGTGGTGGGGAAAGGGCGGGTCCCTTGTAATGTGGAAGGGGCGAGTCCCTTGTGATGTTCCCTTGTGGTGTGGGAGGGCAGGTCCCTTGTGATGTGGAAGGGGCAGGTCCCTTGTGGCATGGGAGGGGAGGGTCACTTGTGATGTGGAAGGGGCTTTCTTTTGTGGTGTGGAAGGGGTGGGTCCCTTGTGATGTGGAAGGGGCCCTTTTTTGGTGGTCGGGTCTCTTGTGGTGTGGGAGGGGGTGGGTCCCTTGTGATGTGGAAGGGACAGGTCCCTTGTGCTTTGGAAGGGGCGGGTCCTTGTGATGTCTGGGATTGTGGTTCTGGAAGGGGCAGTCCCTTGTGATGTTCCCTTGTGCTGTGGAAGGGGCGGGTCCCTTGTGGTTGGGAGGGGCAGGCCCCTTGTGATGTGGAAGGGGGCAGGTCCCTTGTGGCATGGGAGGGGAGGGTCACTTGGGGGTGGAAGGGACGGGTGTCCCTTGTGGTGTGGAAGGGGCAGGTCACTTGTGAGTGGAAGGGCACGTCCCTTTGTGAGGTGTGGAGGGCAGGGTCCCTTGTGGTGGGGAGGGGCAGGGACCCTTGTGATGTGGAAGGAAGGGGCTTGTGGAAGGGAGGGTCCCTTGTGGTGTGGCATGGAGGAGCGGGGTCCACTGGGGGAAGGGACGGTCCCTTGTGGTGGGGAAGGGCGGTCCCTTGTGATGTGGAATGGCGGGTCCCTTGTGATGTTCCCTTGTGCTGTGGGAAGGGGCGGGTCCCTTGTGATGTGGGAGGGGAGGGTCACTTTGGGGTGGGGACGGTCCCTTGTAAAGGAAAGGAGGTCCCTTGTGGTTTGGAAGGTAGCATTATAGTGGTGAGAAAGCTGATTGTTTACCCTCCACGCAAAGAGAATATTAATAAAAAGATCATCTTATGGCAACAATAAATCAATTGATGGTTCTTCTTATTGATTTTATCTGTCCGCACAAGACTGGATGGAATATCGCTTTCCTTCTGGTGGCCATTGTCTGTCTATCCTTTCCTACTATCACATGATCAGTCCAAGAGGAACACAGCACCCCAACATCCCACTACAAACCCCTCATCAGAGACAACACACCCACCCCCGAGCGCAGGAAATCTACAGCCCGGGGATGCCGTATTCCAGTACCCGCAACCCCTGTGCAGACAAGGAGGAACCAACTACACGAGTCGGGGGACGGGGTCCTGGATGTTCTGTGTACCTATGATATGATTATTAATCAGTTTTCCTCCAACTTCCAGAAAGAGAGGGAAAGGCTCAGACATAAAGCCTGCTCTGAGGAGAAGAATGTGACCGGAGCTAGGCCGAGGCCTCTCCACGGCAGCCTGGGGGCCCCTGCGGCAGGAAGGGATGGCTATTGAAGTGGTCAGGGGGCCCCTAAGCGAGGGGAGCAGAGGGTAGGGATCCTGCTTGTGTAACTCATCACAGGAACTGTATGATGGGCACCACACACTCGGCTCTGGTCTTCACACCTCTCCCCCTACCAGTGATGTAAGTAACTGAGTTAAAATAAACGGAGTTACGTATCGCAGTTACTTTAGAGGGTAACGAGTATCTAACTGATTACTTTTCCCCTCATGGTAACTCAGTTCCCATTACTTTGGCTTAGTTACCCCAATTACATCTACCGCCACTAGATGGCAGTAGTGTAATTCCGGTGTCCTGCCGAAAAAGTTCCCCCGCCGGATAAGGACCCCCCTGTACTGCGCAGGCGCAGCGCTTGCACAGTACGAAGGACTACGGAGCTTCCGGAAATTGCCGAACCTAAACAGCTCTGAGTGAACTACCCCTTACACGATATAATAATAGACCCCCCCTTACACGATATAATAATAATAGACCCGCCCCTTACACAATATAATAATAATAGACCTGCCCCTTACACCATATAATAATAATAGACCCGCCCCTTACACCATATAATAATAATAGACCCGCCCCTTACACCATATAATAATAATAGACCCGCCCCTTACACCATATAATAATAATAGACCCGCCCCTTACACCATATAATAATAATAGACCCGCCCCTTACACCATATAATAATAATAGACCCGCCCCTTACACCATATAATAATAACCCTAATAGACCCGCCCCTTACACGATATAATAATAATAGACCCCCCCTTACAAAAACCATATAATAATAATAGACCCGCCCCTTACACGATATAATAATAATAGACCCGCCCCTACACCATATAATAATAATAGACCCGCCCTTACACGATATAATAATAATAGACCCGCCCCTTACACGATATAATAATAGACCCGCCCCTTGCTTACACGCTATAACAGATCTGCCCCTTGGTTAGAGTAATAATAGAGCAGCCCCTTGGTTACACGATATATAATAATAATAAATGCGCCCCTTGGTTACAGTAATACTAGACCCGCCCCTTAGTTACACGTATAGAATATTTAAAAAAAAAAAGTCAGTTACTTTGCTGAGTAACTAATTACTTTTCCAATGTAGTAACTGAGTTACTAACGCAATTACTTTTTGGGAGAAGTAATTTGTAACTTAACTAATTACTTTTTTAAAGTAAGATGACCAACACTGCCCCCTACAGATCACATTACACTCCCAAATCCCGAGACATTACCCAAATCCGAACCCTCCATAGGATTGAGGAACCGTCTTCTCTACTAAACTCCCAAGATGAGACAACTTGTGTCTGTCCCGATACTCGTCTCTGGTGTGTGGAGTCCATGTCTACAGATCTTCATCCCCCATAAATCCTCTCCTTCTCCTCCCTACTACAACCTCCAATCTTCCCCTCAGCCTCCCTACTCCTCATTCACCGACTGATGGACTTGTGTCTGTCCCGATACTCGATACTTGTGTCTGGGTGGAATTCTGGGACAGGAGCAGGGGGTTGGGAATTCTGGGACAGGGGCAGGGGGTTGGGGATTCTGGGACAGAAGCGGGGGTTGGGAATTCTGGGACAGGAGCAGGGGGTGGGAATCTGGGACAGGAGCGGGGGTGGGGATTCTGGGACAGGAGCAGGGGTGGAGATTCTGGGACAGGAGCAGGGGGTGGGAATTCTAGGACAGGAGCAGGGGGTGGGGATTCTGGGACAGGAGCAGGGGTGGGGATTCTGGGACAGAAGCGGGGGTTGGGAATTCTGGGACAGGAGCAGGGGGTGGAGATTCTGGGACAGGAGCGGGGGTGGGGATTCTGGGACAGGAGTGGGGGTGGAGATTCTGGGACAGGAGCAGGGGTGGAGATTCTGGGACAGGAGCAGGGGGTGGAGATTCTGGACAGGAGCAGGGGTGGAGATTCTGGGACAGGAGCAGGGGGTGGGAATTCTGGGACAGGAGCAGGGGGTGGAGATTCTGGGACAGGAGCAGGGGGGTGGAATTCTGGGACAGGAGCAGGGGTGGAGATTCTGGGACAGGAGCAGGGGTGGGGATTCAAGAGCAGGAGCAGGGGGTGGAGATTCTGGGACAGGAGCAGGGGGTGGGGATTCTGGGACAGGAGCAGGGGGATGGGGATTCTGGGACAGGAGCAGGGGGTGGGGATCCCAGAGCAGGAGCGGGGGTGGAGATTCTGGGACAGGAGCAGGGGGTGAGATTCTGGGACAGGAGCAGGGGGTGGGGATTCAAAGCAGGAGCGGGGGTGGAGATTCTGGGACAGGAGCAGGGGGTGGGGATTCTGGGACAGGAGCAGGGGGTGGGATTCTGGGACAGGAGCAGGGGGTGGGATTCCAAATGCAGGAGCGGGGGTGGAGATTCTGGGACAGGAGCAGGGGGTGGGGATTCTAGACAGGAGCAGGGGGTGGGGATTCTGGGACAGGAGCGGGGTGGGGATTCTGGGACAGGAGCGGGGGTGGGGATTCTGGGAGCAGGGAGCAGGGGGTGGGGATTCAAGAGCAGGAGCGGGGGTGGAGATTCTGGGACAGGAGCAGGGGGTGGAGATTCTGGGACAGGAGCGGGGGTGGAGATTCTGGGACAGGAGCAGGGGGTGGGGATTCAAAACAGGAGCGGGGGTGGCAATTCTGGGACAGGAGCAGGGGGTGGAGATTCTGGAACAGGAGCGGGGGTGGAGATTCTGGGACAGGAGCAGGGGGTGGGGATTCTGGGACAGGAGCAGGGGGTGGAGATTCTGGGACAGAAGCGGGGGTGGGGATTCTGGGATAGGAGCAGGGGGTGGGAATTCTGGGACAGGAGCAGGGGTGGGGATCCCAGAGCAGGAGCGGGGATGGGGGGGTGGATCCCCAGAGCAGGAGCGGGGATGGGGATTCTGGGACAGGAGCAGGGGGTGGGGATTCTGGGACAGGAGCAGGGGGTGGAGATTCTGGGACAGGAGCGGGGGTGGAGATTCTGGGACAGGAGCGGGGGTGGAGATTCTGGGACAGGAGCAGGGGGTGGGGATTCTGGGACAGGAGCGGGGGTGGAGATTCTGGGACAGGAGCGGGGGTGGGGATTTATCTCCATTCTCTACCATTTAACCCTTTCAGGTCCAGTACTTTTCACCTTTCCCTTGACTTGTGAGCCCCGATGAAGGAGGCCTGAAGGGCACCGAAACGCGTCTAATGGTCATGTAGGGTTTGTATGGTAAAACGTTGGACTTTCCTCTATCGGAGTTGCTCTCTCTTCTTCTATATGTATTTGATATAATGAGACGACCCGGTTTCCACGCATCGGCGTCCTCGCTACAGACCCTACAGGGATTCCTCTGGATCCAGCGCATCGAACGCACATCTTCCAACGGTCACAGTTGACTCTGGAAATCACCGAACTGTCAGATCTCCTCTGAACAATGAGATGTATCCAGACTCTGCCCCGTACCTTTCTTGACCCCCGCCCCCACCCCCATTGGCTTGTTGCAGTTTGGGGGTGTGGCGTTCCCCGCGTGCGGTCGTTCTCCCCGGGGACGTCTTGTAAAGGGGTCATTGTGTTCTTCCATCGCTCACATGGGCTTCGCAGGAAGCTGGGGGGTCGGGGGGGGGGGGGGGGCGTCATGTGTCCGCTGACTCAATCCGGTCACTTTGGGGTGAACTCTTAACCCTCCAACAATGTGCCATTCACCTTCTCTGTGTGACTCCCAGGCTTATCACACACACACGGTACAATCTGGTTGTACAATCTCCTTTACATCTACCAGCGGAGAGCTTGTCCTACCTCTGCCTGCCAGGGTGGACAACTCGTTATGTGTATAGAAGACTCCTGTCCACAGAATCTCTTCCCTCCAATCCTCACCATCATGGGGAAGACCAAAGATCTGTCAGAGGACGTCGGGGAGAAGATTGTAGACCTGCACAAGGCTGGAATGGGCTACAAGACCATCAGCAAGAAGATCGGTGAGAAGGAGACAACTGTTGGAGCGATTATTCACAAATGGAAGAAATACAAAATAACCATCAATCGTCCTCAGTCTGGAGCTCCATGGAAGATTTCTCCTCATGGGGTGAGGATGGTCATGAGAAAAGTGAGGGATCCGCCCAGAACTACATGGGAGGAGCTTGTGAAGGATCTCAAGGCAGTTGGGACCACAGTCACCAAACAAACCATTGGTACACAATACACCGCCATGGATTGAAATCCTGCAGCCCCCGCAAGGTCCCCCTCCTCAGGAAGAACAATGTACAGGTCCCCCTCCTCAGGAAGACACTTGTACAGGTCCCCCTCCTCGGGAAGACACATGTACAGGTCCCCCTCCTCGGGAAGACACATGTACAGGTCCCCCTCCTCAGGAAGACACATGTACAGGTCCCCCCCCTCCTCAGGAAGACACATGTACAGGTCCCCCTCCTCAGGAAGACACATGTACAGGTCCCCCTCCTCAGGAAGACACATGTACAGGTCCCCCTCCTCAGGAAGACACGTGTACAGGTCCCCCTCCTCAGGAAGACACATGTACAGGTCCCCCTCCTCAGGAAGACACATGTACAGGTCCCCCTCCTCAGGAAGACACATGTACAGGTCCCCCCTCCTCAGGAAGACACATGTACAGGTCCCCCTCCTCAGGAAGACACATGTACAGGTCCCCCTCCTCAGGAAGACACATGTACAGGTCCCCCTCCTCAGGAAGACACATGTACAGGTCCCCCTCCTCAGGAAGACACATGTACAGGTCCCCCTCCTCAGGAAGACACATGTACAGGTCCCCCTCCTCAGGAAGACACATGTACAGGTCCCCCTCCTCAGGAAGACACATGTACAGGTCCCCTCCTCAGGAAGACACATGTACAGGTCCCCCTCCTCAGTGTACAGGTCCCCCTCCTCAGGAAGACACATGTACAGGTCCCCCTCCTCAGGAAGACACATGTACAGGTCCCCCTCCTCAGGAAGACACGTGTACAGGTCCCCCTCCTCAGGAAGACACGTGTACAGGTCCCCCTCCTCAGGAAGACACATGTACAGGTCCCCCTCCTCAGGAAGACACATGTACAGGTCCCCCTCCTCAGGAAGACACATGTACAGGTCCCCCTCCTCAGGAAGACACATGTACAGGTCCCCCTCCTCAGGAAGACACATGTACAGGTCCCCCTCCTCAGGAAGACACATGTACAGGTCCCCCTCCTCAGGAAGACACATGTACAGGTCCCCCTCCTCAGGAAGACACATGTACAGGTCCCCCCTCCTCAGGAAGACACACACGTGTACAGGTCCCCCTCCTCAGGAAGACACATGTACAGGTCCCCCTCCTCAGGAAGACACATGTACAGGTCCCCCTCCTCAGGAAGACACATGTACAGGTCCCCCTCCTCAGGAAGACACATGTACAGGTCCCCCTCCTCAGGAAGACACATGTACAGGTCCCCCTCCTCAGGAAGACACGTGTACAGGTCCCCCTCCTCAGGAAGACACATGTACAGGTCCCCCTCCTCAGGAAGAGACGTGTACAGGTCGCCCTCCTCAGGAAGACACATGTACAGTCCCCCTCCTCAGGAAGACACATGTACAGGTCCCCCTCCTCAGGAAGACACGTGTACAGGTCCCCCTCCTCAGGAAGACACGTGTACAGGTCCCCCTCCTCAGGAAGACACATGTACAGGTCCCCCTCCTCAGGAAGACACATGTACAGGTCCCCCTCCTCAGGAAGACACATGTACAGGTCCCCCTCCTCAGGAAGACACGTGTACAGGTCCCCCTCCTCAGGAAGACACATGTACAGGTCCCCCTCCTCAGGAAGACACATGTACAGGTCCCCCTCCTCAGGAAGACACATGTACAGGTCCCCCTCCTCAGGAAGACACATGTACAGGTCCCCCTCCTCAGGAAGACACATGTACAGGTCCCCCTCCTCAGGAAGACACATGTACAGGTCCCCCTCCTCAGGAAGACACATGTACAGGTCCCCCTCCTCAGGAAGACACTTGTACAGGTCCCCCTCCTCAGGAAGACACAAGTACAGGTCCCCCTCCTCAGGAAGACACATGTACAGGTCCCCCTCCTCAGGAAGACACACAGGTCCCCCTCCTCAGGAAGACACATGTACAGGTCCCCCTCCTCAGGAAGACACATGTACAGGTCCCCCTCCTCAGGAAGACACATGTACAGGTCCCCCTCCTCAGGAAGACACATGTACAGGTCCCCCTCCTCAGGAAGACACGTGTACAGGTCCCCCTCCTCAGGAAGACACGTGTACAGGTCCCCCTCCTCAGGAAGACACGTGTACAGGTCCCCCTCCTCAGGAAGACACATGTACAGGTCCCCCTCCTCAGGAAGACACATGTACAGGTCCCCCTCCTCAGGAAGACACATGTACAGGTCCCCCTCCTCAGGAAGACACATGTACAGGTCCCCCTCCTCAGGAAGACACGTGTACAGGTCCCCCCTCAGGAAGACACATGTACAGGTCCCCCTCCTCAGGAAGGTAAGGTCACCCTCCTCAGTAAGACACGTGTACAGGTCCCCCTCCTCAGGAAGACACATGTACAGGTCCCCCTCCTCAGGAAGACACGTGTACAGGTCCCCCCCTCAGGAAGACACATGTACAGGTCCCCCTCCTCAGGAAGACACATGTACAGGTCCCCCTCCTCAGGAAGACACATGTACAGGTCCCCCTCCTCAGGAAGACACATGTACAGGTCCCCCTCCTCAGGAAGACACATGTACAGGTCCCCCTCCTCAGGAAGACACATGTACAGGTCCCCCTCCTCAGGAAGACACATGTACAGGTCCCCCTCCTCAGGAAGACACATGTACAGGTCCCCCTCCTCAGGAAGACACATGTACAGGTCCCCTCCTCAGGAAGACACATGTACATGTCCCCCTCCTCAGGAAGACACATGTACAGGTCCCCCTCCTCAGGAAGACACATGTACAGGTCCCCCTCCTCAGGAAGACACATGTACAGGTCCCCCTCCTCAGGAAGACACATGTACAGGTCCCCTCCTCAGGAAGACACATGTACAGGTCCCCCTCCTCAGGAAGACACATGTACAGGTCCCCCTCCTCAGGAAGACACATGTACAGGTCCCCCTCCTCAGGAAGACACATGTACAGGTCCCCCTCCTCAGGAAGACACATGTACAGGTCCCCCTCCTCAGGAAGACACATGTACAGGTCCCCCTCCTCAGGAAGACACATGTACAGGTCCCCCTCCTCAGGAAGACACATGTACAGGTCCCCCTCCTCAGGAAGACACATGTACAGGTCCCCCTCCTCAGGAAGACACTTGTACAGGTCCCCTCCTCAGGAAGACACATGTACAGGTCCCCCTCCTCAGGAAGACACATGTACAGGTCCCCCTCCTCAGGAAGACACATGTACAGGTCCCCCTCCTCAGGAAGACACATGTACAGGTCCCCCTCCTCAGGAAGACACATGTACAGGTCCCCCTCCTCAGGAAGACACATGTACAGGTCCCACTCCTCAGGAAGACACATGTACAGGTCCCCCTCCTCAGGAAGACACATGTACAAGTTTCTGTGGTCAGAAGACCAAAATGTCAGCTCCAATGAACATTAACTCGACTCAGCCGTGTTCTGGGAATGAGAAAAATTCAGCTGACATGTGACCCTAAGAACACATCCCTACAGTCACACGGAGGGGGAAACATGATGATTTGGGGCTGTTTCTCTGATAAAGGTTCAGGCCGACTTTGCCGCATTGAGGGGCCAATGGACGGGGCCATGTATTGTAAGATCTTGGAGGAGAACCTTCTTCCCTCATCCAGAACACTGAAGATGGGTCATGGATGGGTCTTCCAGCATGACAATGACCCAAAACATACCGCCAAGGCAACAAAGGAGGGGCTCAAGAAGAAGCACATTAAGGTCATGGAGTGGCCTAGCCAGTCTCCAGACCTTAATCCTATAGAAAATGTATGGAGGAGCTGAAACTTCGAGTTGCCAAGAAACCTTCAGGATTTAGAGAAGATCTGTAAGAAGAGAGGAGCAAAATCCCTCCTGAGATGTGCAAACCTGATCACCACCTACAAGAAACGTCTGACCTCTGTGATCACCAACAAGGGTTTCTCCACCAACTACTAAGGGGGTCAAATACTTATTTTACTCACTGAACTCCATTTATAACATTTGTATTGTGTGATTTTTCTGGATTTTTGGTTGATATTCTGTCTCTATCATATAAAATACACCTATGATAAAAATTATAGACCCTTCATTTCTATGTAAGTGGGCAAAACTTACACAATCTGCAGGGTTCTTGGCCATTTTTCAGAGAATATGAATGATAACACAAAAACTTTTCTCTCACTCATGGTTAGTGTTTGGCTGAAGCCATTTATTATCAATCATCTGTATTTTACTCTTTTTATATCATAATGACAACAGAAACTCCCCAAATGATCAAAAGTTTACATACCCCGGTGATTTTGGCCTGATAAAATGCACACGAGGTGACACAAAGGGGTTTGAATGGCTATTAAAGGGGAACCCTCCTCACCTGTGATCTGTTTGTAATTAGTGTGTATAAAATGAGTTTCTGGACTCCCGACAGACCCTTACATCTTCCATCCAGTGCTGCACTGACCTTTCTGGATTCTGAGTCATGGGGAAAGCAGAATTGTCAAAGGATCTGCGGGAAAAGGTAGTTGAACTGTATAAAACAGGAAAGGGATATAACAAGATATCCAAGGAATTGAGACTGTCAATCAGCAGTGTTCAAACTCTAATCAAGAAGTGGAAAATGAGGGGTTCTGGTGACACCAAACCACGGTCAGGTAGACCAACTAAAATTTCAGCCACAACTGCCAGGAAAATTGTTCGGGATGCAAAGAAAAGCCCACAAATACCTTCAGGTGAAATACAGGACTCTCTGAAAACATGTGGCTGTTTCAAGATGCACAATAAGGAGGCACTTGAAGAAAGATGGGCGGCATGGTGGAGTCTCCAGAAGAAAGATGGGCTGCATGGTCGTGTCTCCAGAAGAAAGATGGGCTGCATGGTTGAGTCTCCAGAAGAAAGATGGGCTGCATGGTCGAGTCTCCAGAAGAAAGATGGGCTGCATGGTCGAGTCTCCAGAAGAAAGATGGGCTGCATGGTCGAGTCTCCAGAAGAAAGATGGGCTGCATGGTCGAGTCTCCAGAAGAAAGATGGGCTGCATGGTCGAGTCTCCAGAAGAAAGATGGGCTGCATGGTCGAGTCTCCAGAAGAAAGATGGGCTGCATGGTCGAGTCTCCAGAAGAAAGATGGGCTGCATGGTCAAGTCTCCAGTCTCCAGAAGAAAGATGGGCTGCATGGTCGAGTCTCCAGAAGAAAGATGGGCTGCATGGTCGAGTCTCCAGAAGAAAGATGGGCTGCATGGTCGAGTCTCCAGAAGACAGATGGGCTGCATGGTCGAGTCTCCAGAAGAAAGATGGGCTGCATGGTCGAGTCTCCAGAAGAAAGATGGGCTGCATGGTCGAGTCTCCAGAAGAAAGATGGGCTGCATGGTTTCGTCTCCAGAAGAAAGATGGGCTGCATGGTCGAGTCTCCAGAAGAAAGATGGGCTGCATGGTCGAGTCTCCAGAAGAAAGATGGGCTGCATGGTCTTTGGTCGTGTCTCCAGAAGAAAGATGGGCTGCATGGTCGTGTCTCCAGAAGAAAGATGGGGTGCATGGTCTGCATGGTCGTGTCTCCAGAAGAAAGATGGGGGGGGGGCTGCATGGTCGAGTCTCCAGAAGAAAGAAAGAAAGATGGGCTGCATGGTCGAGTCTCCAGAAGAAAGATGGGCTGCATGGTCGAGTCTCCAGAAGAAAGATGGGCTGCATGGTCGTGTCTCCAGAAGAAAGATGGGCTGCATGGTCGAGTCTCCAGAAGAAAGATGGGCTGCATGGTCGAGTCTCCAGAAGAAAGATGGGCTGCATGGTCGTGTCTCCAGAAGAAAGATGGGCTGCATGGTCGAGTCTCCAGAAGAAAGATGGGCTGCATGGTCGAGTCTCCAGAAGAAAGATGGGCTGCATGGTCGAGTCTCCAGAAGAAAGATGGGCTGCATGGTCGAGTCTCCAGAAGAAAGATGGGCTGCATGGTCGAGTCCCCAGAAGAAAGATGGTCCTCATGGTCGAGTCCCCAGAAGAAAGATGGGCTGCATGGTCGAGTCTCCAGAAGAAAGATGGGCTGCATGGTCGAGTCTCCAGAAGAAAGATGGGCTGCATGGTAGGGTCTCCAGAAGAAAGATGGGCTGCATGGTCGAGTGGGGCTGCATGGTCGTGTCTCCAGAAGAAAGATGGGCTGCATGGTCGTGTCTCCAGAAGTGGCTGCATGGTCGTCCCAGAAGAAAGATGGGCTGCATGGTCGAGTCTCCAGGGCCGCGTCGAAGAAGAAAGATGGGCTGCATGAAAGATGGGCGGCTCCCAGAAGAAAGATGGGCTGCATGGTCGAGTCTCCAGAAGAAAGATGGGCTGCATGGTCGAGTCTCCAGAAGAAAGATGGGCTGCATGGTCGAGTCTCCAGAAGAAAGATGGGCTGCATGGTCGAGTCTCCAGAAGAAAGATGATGGGCTGCATGGTCGAGTCTCCAGAAGAAAGATGGGCTGCATGGTCGTGTCTCCAGAAGAAAGATGGGCTGCATGGTCGTGTCTCCAGAAGAAAGATGGGCTGCATGGTCGAGTCTCCAGAAGAAAGATGGGCTGCATGGTCGAGTCTCCAGAAGAAAGATGGGCTGCATGGTCGAGTCTCCAGAAGAAAGATGGTCTGCATGGTCGAGTCTCCAGAAGAAAGATGGGCTGCATGGTCGAGTCTCCAGAAGAAAGATGGGCTGCATGGTCGAGTCTCCAAAGAAAGATGGGCTGCATGGTCGAGTCTCCAGAAGAAAGATGGGCTGCATGGTCGAGTCTCCAGAAGAAAGATGGGCTGCATGGTCGAGTCTCCAGAAGAAAGATGGGCTGCATGGTCGAGTCTCCAGAAGAAAGATGGGCTGCATGGTCGAGTCTCCAGAAGAAAGATGGGCTGCATGGTCGAGTCTCCAGAAGAAAGATGGGCTGCATGGTCGAGTCTCCAGAAGAAAGATGGGCTGCATGGTCGAGTCTCCAGAAGAAAGATGGGCAGCGTGGTCGAGTCTCCAGAAGAAAGATGGGCTGCATGGTCGAGTCTCCAGAAGAAAGATGGGCTGCATGGTCGAGTCTCCAGAAGAAAGATGGGCTGCATGGTCGAGTCTCCAGAAGAAAGATGGGCTGCATGGTCGTGTCTCCAGAAGAAAGATGGGCTGCATGGTCGTGTCTCCAGAAGAAAGATGGGCTGCATGGTCGAGTCTCCAGAAGAAAGATGGGCTGCATGGTCGAGTCTCCAGAAGAAAGATGGGCTGCATGTCGAGTCTCCAGAAGAAAGATGGGCTGCATGGTCGAGTCTCCAGAAGAAAGATGGGCTGCATGGTCGTGTCTCCAGAAGAAAGATGGGCTGCATGGTCGAGTCTCCAGAAGAAAGATGGGCTGCATGGTCGAGTCTCCAGAAGAAAGATGGGCTGCATGGTCGTGTCTCCAGAAGAAAGATGGGCTGCATGGTCGAGTCTCCAGAAGAAAGATGGGCTGCATGGTCGTGTCTCCAGAAGAAAGATGGGCTGCATGGTCGAGTCTCCAGAAGAAAGATGGGCTGCATGGTCGTGTCTCCAGAAGAAAGATGGGCTGCATGGTCGAGTCTCCAGAAGAAAGATGGGCTGCATGGTCGAGTCTCCAGAAGAAAGATGGGCTGCATGGTCGTGTCTCCAGAAGAAAGATGGGCTGCATGGTCGAGTCTCCAGAAGAAAGATGGGCTGCATGGTCGAGTCTCCAGAAGAAAGATGGGCTGCATGGTCGAGTCTCCAGAAGAAAGATGGGCTGCATGGTCGAGTCTCCAGAAGAAAGATGGGCTGCATGGTCGAGTCTCCAGAAGAAAGATGGGCTGCATGGTCGAGTCTCCAGAAGAAAGATGGTCCACATGGTCGTGTCTCCAGAAGAAAGATGGGCTGCATGGTCGTGTCTCCAGATGATAGATGGGCTGCATGGTCTTGTCTCCAGAAGAAAGATGGGCTGCATGGTCGAGTCTCCAGAAGAAAGATGGGCTGCATGGTCGAGTCTCCAGAAGAAAGATGGGCTGCATGGTCGAGTCTCCAGAATAAAGATGGGCTGCATGGTCGAGTCTCCAGAAGAAAGATGGGCTGCATGGTCGAGTCTCCAGAAGAAAGATGGGCTGCATGGTCGAGTCTCCAGAAGAAAGATGGGCTGCATGGTCGAGTCTCCAGAAGAAAGATGGGCTGCATGGTCGAGTCTCCAGAAGAAAGATGGGCTGCATGGTCGTGTCTCCAGAAGAAAGATGGGCTGCATGGTCGAGTCTCCAGAAGAAAGATGGGCTGCATGGTCGAGTCTCCAGAAGAAAGATGGGCTGCATGGTCGTGTCTCCAGAAGATAGATGGGCTGCATGGTCGAGTCTCCAGAAGAAAGATGGGCTGCATGGTCGAGTCTCCAGAAGAAAGATGGGCTGCATGGTCGAGTCTCCAGAAGAAAGATGGGCTGCATGGTCGAGTCTCCAGAAGAAAGATGGGCATGGTCGAGTCTCCAGAAGAAAGATGGGCCCCAGAAGAAAGATGCATGGTCGAGTCTCCAGAAGAAAGATGGGCTGCATGGTCGAGTCTCCAGAAGAAAGATGGGCTGCATGGTCGAGTCTCCAGAAGAAAGATGGGCTGCATGGTCGAGTCTCCAGAAGAAAGATGGGCTGCATGGTCGAGTCTCCAGAAGAAAGATGGGCTGCATGGTCGAGTCTCCAGAAGAAAGATGGGCTGCATGGTCGAGTCTCCAGAAGAAAGATGGGCAGCATGGTCGAGTCTCCAGAAGAAAGATGGGCTGCATGGTCGAGTCTCCAGAAGAAAGATGGGCTGCATGGTCGAGTCTCCAGAAGAAAGATGGGCTGCATGGTCGTGTCTCCAGAAGAAAGATGGGCTGCATGGTCGAGTCTCCAGAAGAAAGATGGGCTGCATGGTCGAGTCTCCAGAAGAAAGATGGGCTGCATGGTCGAGTCTCCAGAAGAAAGATGGGCTGCATGGTCGAGTCTCCAGAAGAAAGATGGGCTGCATGGTCGAGTCTCCAGAAGAAAGATGGGCTGCATGGTCGGGTCCCCCAGAAGAAAGATGGGCTGCATGGTCGTGTCTCCAGAAGAAAGATGGGCTGCATGGTCGAGTCGAAGAAGATGGGCTGCATGGTCGAGTCTCCAGAAGAAAGATGGCTGCATGGTCGAGTCTCCAGAAGAAAGATGGGCTGCATGGTCGAGTCTCCAGAAGAAAGATGGGCTGCATGGTCGAGTCTCCAGAAGAAAGATGGGCTGCATGGTCGAGTCTCCAGAAGAAAGATGGGCTGCATGGTCGAGTCTCCAGAAGAAAGATGGGCTGCATGGTCGAGTCTCCAGAAGAAAGATTGGCTGCATGGTCGAGTCTCCAGAAGAAAGATGGGCTGCATGGTCGCGTCTCCAGAAGAAAGATGGGCTGCATGGTCGTGTCACCAGAAGAAAGAAGGGCTGCATGGTCGAGTCTCCAGAAGAAAGATGGGCTGCATGGTCGTGTCTCCAGAAGAAAGATGGGCTGCATGGTCGAGTCTCCAGAAGAAAGATGGGCTGCATGGTCGAGTCTCCAGAAGAAAGATGGGCTGCATGGTCGAGTCTCCAGAAGAAAGATGGGCTGCATGGTCGAGTCTCCAGAAGAAAGATGGGCCGCATGGTCCTGTCTCCAGAAGAAAGATGGGCTGCATGGTCGGGTCCCCAGAAGATAGATGGGCTGCATGGTCGAGTCTCCAGAAGAAAGATGGGCTGCATGGTCGAGTCTCCAGAAGAAAGATGGGCTGCATGGTCGAGTCTCCAGAAGAAAGATGGGCTGCATGGTCGAGTCTCCAGAAGAAAGATGGGCTGCATGGTCGAGTCTCCAGAAGAAAGATGGGCTGCATGGTCGAGTCTCCAGAAGAAAGATGGGCTGCATGGTCGGAGTCTCCAGAAGAAAGATGGGCTGCATGGTCGAGTCTCCAGAAGAAAGATGGGCTGCATGGTCGAGTCTCCAGAAGAAAGATGGGCTGCATGGTCGTGTCTCCAGAAGATAGATGGGCTGCATGGTCGTGTCTCCAGAAGAAAGATGGGCTGCATGGTCGAGTCTCCAGAAGAAAGATGGGCTGCATGGTCGAGTCTCCAGAAGAAAGATGGTCCACATGGTCGAGTCCCCGGAAGAAAGATGGGCCGCATGGTCGTGTCTCCAGAAGAAAGATGGGCTGCATGGTCGGGTCTCCAGAAGAAAGATGGGCTGCATGGTCGAGTCTCCAGAAGAAAGATGGGCTGCATGGTCGTGTCTCCAGAAGAAAGATGGGCTGCATGGTCGAGTCTCCAGAAGAAAGATGGGCTTCATGGTCCAGTCTCCAGAAGACAGATGGGCTGCATGGTCGAGTCTTCTGACCAGGCACATAGGCCGCAGATAGCTGCAGAAGATTGACTTGGGTAGATTCTAGAATCAGAGAAACGTCCTTCAAGAGGGAGAGACTGAGCCTTGTTTCCAGATGTAGGCCACAGTCGTTGCGCTGTCCAACTTCACCAGGACATGCTTCGGTGACTGAAGGCTCAGAGCCTGAAATGCTGCTCTCAACTCCAGGACGTTGGACACCATCTTGGGCCCCTGAAAAAGACCATTGGCCCTGAGCCCATTGCTCTTGAAGTAGGGCTCCCCAACTACTTTGTTGGTGTCTGGCTGCACCACCAGCCACTAGGTTGTCAGAAGGGAATGACATTGCAGACGATTTCGTTTCTTCAACCACAAGTTTAGGCCACTGGTCCAGAAACCCGACTTGACCCGGAGCGAGAGTCAAACTGAGCCTGCCTGATTCTGCTGGAGCGAGGCGATTTCTATGGCTCAATCTTAGACGTGAAGGATGAAAGATCTCCAAATATGGCCTAAAATGCTTGCCACAAGGGACCACGTGTCAATCACTAAAGCTGTACCCATGTCCACGGAGGAGCCACAAAGTGGCCATAAGGCATGTATGGGTGGCACAATCCCAAAATACCAGAAAGCATCCTGACACGGAACTCTTTACTGACTTCTTGGCTTATGCGTTGGCTTCCCAGTTTTTCCTGGACTCCCAGCCAGAAATGCAGAAGCGAACCTCTCCTGACCTCTCTGGAGGGAGCGTGGAAACTAGACATGTGCACAACAAAAAAATTTGTTTATTTTCATTTTGTTTTTTTCGTTTCCGAAAAAAAAATCGTTTTTTTATCGTTTCGTTTTTCGTTTCCGTTGATTCGTAACGATTCGTACATTCGTAAGAGTTATTTTTTCGTTGATTCGGTTTTTTCGTTCGTTTAATTTTCGGACGCATTCGTATTTATTCGTACATTCGTAACATTCGTAACATTCGTAGATTCGTAATCGGAGCATAATTCATCATTTTATGTAATGTGTATGATATTATTACATTTTAATAATTTACGAATGGAAAAAAAAAGTTACGAATCGAAAAAAAAAAGTTACGAATCGAAAAGAAAGTAACGAATGTACGAATTTTTTGGTTCAATAGAGACACGGAAAATTACAAATCGAAAAAAAAAAAAAAAAAAAAGGTTACGAATCGAAAAAAAAGTTACGAATCGAAAAAAAAAAAAAAAAAAAGTTACGAATGTACGAAATTTTTTTGTTCAATCCATTCGAAGCACGTTTAGCAGCGCCATTGTAAGAGACACGGAAAAATGGAAAATTCCTATCAAAAATACTTACCGTAATTTTCCTTTCCTGATGGACTCCATGGCAGCAACGTGTGGTTTAGCCCCGCCTCCATTACCCTATAGGACACTACTCCCATAAATCTTTGCTCCCTGCCCACGGCCGTGTTCGATAACTAGTACTACTCCCGCCATTTGGGAGGGAACTCCTGCTGCCATGGAGTCCATCAGAAAGGAAAATTACGGTAAGTATTTTGATAGGAATTTTCCATTTTCCTGACAGACTCCATGGCAGCAACGTGTGGGAAATAACTCGCCCAATAAACACACTTGGGTGGGCAAAATGCTGAACAGAAAAGATTTATTTAACGCTGTCAACCGACAGGACTTTTAAAAAAAAACAAATTTAACAGAAGTTAAGGATGCAGGTTCAACACAGTAATGGGTCATAAACGTATGTATTGAAGACCAAGACGCTGCCCTGCAGATTACTTCCGGCGCCACGTGACGCGAGGCTGCCCATGATGTGGAAAGACTCCTGGTGGAATGTGCCGTCACTGCCTCAGGAGGAGCCAAGCCCTTCTCTCTGTAAGCCCATTGGATGGCTTGGACCACCCACGCAGCAATGGAACTAACAGAAGCTTTAGAGCCTTTATTCTTTCCATGAAACAGAACGAAGAGGGAGTCAGTCTGACGAAATGAAGCTGTAACGTCCAGATATTCTTTTAGTGTAGCACCCATGTCAAGAGGATGTGGATCCGAACTTCCATCAGACATGAAGGTAGGTAGAGTGATTTCCTGGTTTTCATGAAAAACAGTGGTTACTTTGGGATTTGATCCCAGCATTGGAATGAGGACCACTCTATCCGGGAAGAAGGTGAGGAAAGGTTCCTTGGAGCCTAGCGACTGAATCTCTGAAATTCTCTTCGCCGATGTTATGGCCACCAAAAAAGAGGTTTTAAGTGTCAGTTCCTTAACTGAAAGTGATTTGTTGAGTTGAGAAAAGAAATCCAACACCAGAGGAAGGTCCCATTTTGGAAACCTGGGTTTCTTCTGCGGCCTAAGCCTGACTGCACCTTTGAAAAACTGTTGAACCAAAGGATGATTGGCCCACGTGACTCCAGAAAATGCTGAGATAGCAGAAACTTGGACACGCAGGGAACTAACAGAAAGTGAGATATCCAATCCTGTTTGAAGGAAGCTTAACACATCTTGAACTGCCAATGTATTGCAGGAACTAGACCTGGAAGCCATGTGACTGGTAAACTTCGCCCAGATCCTTTCGTACACCCGATTGGTACTACCTCTTCTAGCACAAAGGAGAGTGGGAATAACCTCTAATGGACAGCCTGACGCTTCCAACCTTCCCCTCTCAAAAACCAGGCCCTTAGGTGCAGGTGATCCGGACAGGGATGTAACCTCGAACCTTGGGACAAGAGGTCTGGTCTGGATGGTAACGGGACCGGATCCTTGACACTGAGGAGTGTCAGAAGCGGAAACCAAGGCCTGTTGGGCCAATAGGGAATTACTGCAATTACCTCTGCTGTTTCCGACCTGAGTCTCTTCAGGAACTGTAGGATGATCGGTATTGGAGGAAAGGCATACGCCTTGAGGAACCACCATTTCTCCGTCAGGGCATCTACCCCGTAGGCTTGCGGATCTCTGTACCTTGAATAGTACTTTGCTATTTTCTTGTTGCATGGGGAGGCAAACAGGTCGACCTCTGGGCAGATCCCCAGTGTTAGAATCCAATCGAATACCTCCTCGTGGAGAGACCACTCGTTGTTGTCTAGAGATATTCGGGAGAGGAAGTCTGCCTGGACGTTCTGAATTCCTGGCACATAAGTCGCTGTCAGATCCTTCAAGTTCTTCTGAGCCCAAGACATGATCGGTTCCACTTCTTGGAGAAGGGAAAAACTTCGAGTGCCCCCTTGCCTTCTGATGTATGCCACTGCTGTGGTATTGTCCAGTCTGAGTTGGACCGAGGCCCCTGGGATCAGGTGACGAAAAGCCAGAAGGGCCTGGAAGGCCGCCCTCAATTCCAGGACGTTTGACACTGTCCTTCTGGAGGGAGGATCCCAAGTGCCCTGGGCGACTTCCGCCAGGCAGTGGGCCCCCCATCCCCTGTTGCTGGCATCTGAGGTTATAGTTACCCATGGGATGGGACAAATGGAATGGCAGTTGCAAAGGTTCAGTTGGCTCTTCTCCAGATTCAGTATCCACCCGAACTCCTGTAGAGTGGAGTAGGGAAGTTCTTCATGGATGAAGTAATCCGAATCGTGTGTAGAATTTGATAATAATTGTAGAAAACGATATACTACTACAATCTAGATATTATCTCATCTCTATGCATTAACTTTGTTTAGTCTCTGTAGATTAGTCAGTCTGTTAAAACTATGAGCGCATGCTACTGTTAGTATCACAATAATACATTTAGTTATGAAACCAAACACACGGCTTAAGAATAATCAAATCTTATTTATTTCCCAAAGAAAATAAGATAGCTAACATGTATTAAAAGGGGTTTACAAAATTACATAACATACAGCAAGGCTACAATACAATGATATACTATACAGTTAAAATACAATATAATGGTCTACTTAACACATGTCCTCGTGACTGGCCTCTCGATGGAGAAAGAGAATCAGGTGTGTGTGCAAACCCTTTTTGTCAATCACACCTCAATCACAGCACCTCCCACTGCCCGCCCACCTGCCCAATTGGTAGTCGCCTCCATGTATTCTGATTGTACGGCCAGAAGTGGTCTCTGGGGGGCAGCGTCTGTCCAGAATTGCACTTAATCCAACTGCTGTCTAATCTTGGAACTGCGATCTCCGACAGCCCATAATTAGTCTTTGTGTAGCCCAGCCAGATAGGAGCCGACCATTCATCACGTACAATAGCCCTAGACTCATGACAGTATGAGGTGTAACTGGTTATTCCAGTAAAAGGGGGGGGGGGGGGTGTATCTTGTATTGAATCCAACATATGCCGCTTTGCGCCTCAACAGGCGCATAACACCCTTCTTCCGACCCAGCTCCTATTGAACAGTCCATAACGGTTTCCTCCCTGACATGCGTTTCCAAATCAGTACCCATAGAACAGTCCTTGACTTTCTTAACGCGCTGTGGTTTTCAACCTGTGCAGCAACAGCTCCTATGGAACAGTCCATAATGGTCTTATCGTGTCATGCTTTCCAACACTCTCCGCTTTGCCACTTAGTGATACACCACCATCCTTCTTCAGTGACAGCTTCCATGTCACCCTTCTGTGTCTTTGGTATCTTCAGGACGAGATGCAGTACAGGCAAGGGGTGCTCATTCACTCACCATTCACCATCATACATTCAGGGTAACACATCACCCAGCTTTCCAACACAGAGTCTCGAGGAGGGCCTTTTGCCCATGTTACTAGCCTAAAATACACCTTTATCACACTACACCATAACATAAATCAACCCACTACCATAATATATACATACATACATTTGACCCCTCAACTCGCGTATCCCGCTCCCAACCTCCTATAATTCTTTGCTGAAAATACGGGTCGGGATTAGGCAGGTTTGTTCACAATGGCCTTCCCTACCGCAATTCCAGCACGTCAGTGGTATTTCAGGGCTCTGAGCTGGCAGCAAAGCCTCTACCGCATATGAAGAGACCTTACCGTCAATTCGTCCCTCCACTTGCATAGATAGATGCGAGACCTTCTTATATAAATGTCTAGTCCAACAACACATACCAATTTGAACCAATGACGAAACTGCAGCAATAATGAGTAACACCACAACGGGATGTATCAAATAATTCAAAATGCTGTTGGCCTTACTGGAATGTCCAAATATTACCTCCCACCAAGACCCTCCCACATCATTTTCTAATTGATGCACTACCTCCTTTATTTCATTTTGATTATGGTATATGGCTATAGTAGCATTAGCTCTCTCTTGCTGCAGCATCTTCATAAGGCTCTCATCTCTATCCCAATCTGCTAACCACTCCTGTATCTTCCTTCCCATACCAAGGTTCAGGGCTCTCAGATTAACAGGGAGGTTCTGGTTGACATCCACAGACAGATTGGCAATATGCGGTATCACATACTTCCATTCCTGTGTCTGGATTTCAGAGACATCGCCAAAGGTACACCACGCTCCTCTTGCTATTGTCAGGTTCACAGAACATCCTATCTCCATGACTAATGTTATATTAGTATCCTTTAGGACAAAGAAACAAACTCTCCCATGTCCCAAATAATACCCCGGTGTTCCCTTCCCGGCAATGTTCTCCCCATCCAGTATACAGAGTGACGCATCCTCCCAACATTTCTCCTTTACTACCGTGTATTGGCCTGGCATACAAAGGATGTCATGGTCATGCCTCTGACAGAGGGAAATATCAACCTGCCTCCAGCTCCCATTCTCTCTGATCACATGTGGGTAATTTAGCCTCAGATGCAACAAAGTAGAATCCCCAGTCAGTAAGCCCATTGATATCACCGAATACACAGATTGAGTCTGCACTTCTGTATATGGGATCAACGAGGAAGCGTAACATCTCTCATAATCCAAATTCGTACATCCCATCCAGGCATTTGACCACCAACTTGGATTAGTGTAAGAGATGTGCTTTGGTAAAATCTTACTGAGCTGTGATGCTAATTCATAAGGCCACTTCCCCCCATACAGGGACTGTACAATCAGTTTGATGTTGGTTGATAGTTCCGCCTGTCCCTGAGTGCATGCCAGAGCCCATGACATATTTTTGCCCTGTATCACCACATTATCCACCAACCTCTTAAAATGGCGTATAAAATCTTGAGCTACTTTTACCTGGGTATTTATGTGACGTTGTTGAATATTATCAAGAATGTCATTGATCTCTCTCTGAGCAACAAAGCCCCGTTTACTGTCTGAAGCTATGGCTGAGAGTTTGTTCCTCAGGAGATCGATGTCCACTCCATTAATAACACCCATCCCAGTTCCTATTCCCCCTAATATAGTGCTGAATACATCCCTCCTCTTTCGGTTACTCCTCAGAAATAAGCGTCCTTCATGGACCTCATTCTGTGTCCGCCCATCTCTGGGAGAAAGCCATTGATATACTGACCGTACTTGATTTAGTGTATATTCAGCACATATAGGGTAATAGGATTTTACCAACCATTGCGAGATATTGAAGTGCCATGTGGTGAAAGCATACTGTACCCTGGTAGCCAGCGTTTGTGACGAGCTTAGATCTATTTGTAGTGGTTCCCCCTTCTCTAACGGAGTATGTTCCTGTGTGTAGCCACTGGCATCACCTATGCAGGGTTTTAACCTCTCCGGTGAGACATCAACTAGGCGTATCTCCCCCAGGTCCATCTCTGGTGTCCCACATGTCCAGTAACCAAGAGCTTCTCTGTAGGACTGATAGGACCGAGATACTGCCCCCACAAGGAAATTTTCACCCCATTGATGTGTCATCTGGAGCTCCCTAGTTTGGCCAACAGACACCTTACTGTGCCTAAGTGTCAGCCTCCTGGGTCTCAGCGCCCTATTACTTTGGTCATGCCAATATATGCCACACATAAAAACATACTTCCCTTCCTTCAATTCTTCACCAAAAACCCCATATCCCACGTCCCTTGCTTCCCAAGGTTTGGATAGATTGGATTGTTTTCCTAACCAATAACCAGTTTCATTCATATATATAGTTACATCTACAAACGGCTGGAGAGATTCCGGTATGATATTTTGCAAGTTTTGCTTGTACGCACGTCCTTGCGACGTTGAGTTAGGATTAAATCGTCCAAAAGCAAAGGAAACTTTGTATTGCAAATTGCCATGGTGACCCCATTGGTATGTGTCCGGTAATTTAGGATTCTTTGATATAATCCTGACCTTTCTCCTTCTTTCATCTCCCCCCTGCATCCCCTTCTGACCTAACAAGTTCAACATTGATGATATAATTGAAGTGGATGCATGGTCTTCCTCAGGATTCTCCCTTTCCACATCATCCCCTGAATATTCGTCAGAATCAATTTGAGAGGTTACATGGCTCAGATGGATCGCCAACACGACAAGTATGATCCTTCCATCCATTCTCCAGAGACTTTGCCAATCTTTGCTCCACCAGGACTCTGGAAAACAAGAACAAGAGCGGAATCAATTCTTATCAGCAATACCTTTTACATTGATCAGCATGAACCCATTTCTCTATCTCCCTCTTTTTCATGCCCTTTGCACCCTTGTTATCTATGAGCCGCTTTACTTTGACCACCTGATCACTAAGGGTCATAGTGACTGTGAACGGTCCAGTCCAATTTGCGTCCCATGAAGACTTGGAAACAAAGTTCTTTACCATAACCCTGTCTCCAATCTTCAAGCTAACGGGAGGCTTTAAAGGCTGCTCCTTCTCTTTAGGTGCCATGTTACTTGCAGCAAATTGCAAATACCTCTGTACCTGTTCTTGCAGTTGGACCAGAAATCGGTCCCTTTCAGCACTCTCTCTCAAGGGGGTACTAAGTATTGGGTCTGCTGGATGGCTGAGGTTCATCATTCTCCCCGTCATTAACTGATATGGGGTTAATGATGTACCTTTCGCTGTAGATCCTCGTACGGCCATCAGGATTGAAGGCAGATGAATCAGCCAGTTCTTTCCTGATTGCAGTACCATCTTTTTAAGCCTCTCTTTCAGTGTTCGATTCATCCTCTCAACCATCCCCGCCGATTGTGGATGGTATGGAACATGGAATCTCTGTTCTACTCCCAGCAGCTCACAAATATTTTTCATGACCCTGCCGGTAAAGTGAGTCCCCCTATCGGACTCCAGGACTTTGGGGAACCCCCATCTTGAAAAGACTTCGGTCCACAAAGCTCTAGCCGTGGCAGTGGCAGAGTCCTTTCTTAGGGGCAGACCCTCTACCCATTTCGAAAAAAACGTCCACCACCACGAGTAGATATCTGTATCCCCCAGGGGCACTCTGTAACGGACCAACAAAGTCAATCTGTAGGTTTTCCCAGGGTCCATTGGCTACCGGTACCCTTGCTAATATTGGCTTCTGTCCCTTTGGCCTAGGGTTCATTTGTGCACATATTAAGCATTCCTGCACTACCTGTGAGATTGTGTTTCCCATTGTCTCCCACCAGTATCTAGCTTGCACAAACTTCAAGGTACCCTGAACACCCATGTGGCCTGTTAACCTGTGATTTTCTAGGGCTAAATCTTTTTGATGCTGGGAGGGCACTACAAACTTTCGTCCTTCTGAAGTTTCTTTTAACAGTAGATCGTCTTCTAATACATAATTTTGGGGAGCATCTGCCGCTTTTGTTCTAAGCTGCTTTTTGATTGAGCTCAAGGCCTCATCCTTATTTTGTTCACCTGCTAAGCATGGGGTAGGCATCCTTAGCACCGGCAGGAGTTCATGTGAACCTGCTTTCACCTCCTGCTCCTCAGAATTATGTTCCTCCCAGGCCTGCCTCCCTTCAGTATCATAGGGTGTCCATTTGGCCCCTATCAGGGCTGCCTCTTTTGCCAGCTCATCTGCCTTGTTGTTGCCCACAGTAACCTCCTCTCCACCTCTTTGGTGTGCTCTCACCTTAATGATAGCAACTCTCTGAGGTTCCCCATTTGCTCTTTCCCATATATCTCTTAGCACCGCACTATGTACCAAGTCCTTCCCAGAGGCATCACTGAAGCCCCTTGACTGCCACAAAGGCATGTATTCAGTCAGAGACCTTGTTACATAGGCGCTGTCAGAGAATATGGTTATGGGACCTGAACTGAAATGAGTGATGGCCTCTCTCACTGCCTCCAGTTCAGCTCTTTGGGCAGAAAAGCTTCGAGGGCACTTGGTCATGATTTTCTCATTGGTCTGGGGGCACCACAGGGCATACCCTGTGTGAAAACTTCCTTCATCCCAGTACCTTGATCCATCCACCCAGATTTTAAGGTCTCCAGTACCTGATGCTAATCTAAATACCTCCTGTGTTCTGGTCCGATGTACTTCCCCACAGTCATGCTGCTCCCCCTCATATTGCATCAATTGTGGGAGAGTGTAGGTGGCATTGTGGGTCACAGCCAGATTCCTGGGTGTTAAATCCACTAGCCATCTGGCCACCCTTTGGGAGGATACTCCACTGAGGGTACGTTCCAAAAGCATTTTAATTGGAGAATGGGGTGTCTGCAGAATGATTTTACCAAACCCCACAACATGCTCTGTGGCGAGAACCGCCCAGTGAGCTGCCAAAAGGTTCCTGACACATTCATCAAATCCCCTCTCTACCGGGCTTAGTACCCTGGACCAGTATCCCACCGGTACCCATTTGCCCTGCCTCTCCTGCAGCAACACCGCTGTTATTGCTACTGCAGAGGCATACACTTGTAGTGCAAAGGGCAAATCGGCATTCGGATTGCTCAAGGCCGGGGCCTGCATCAGACTCACCTTTAGCTTGGTGAAAGCTTGTTCATGCTCTCCTAACCAGTCTAAGGGGTCTGTTTCCTTCTTGTCTCCTTTTAGAAAGTCATACAGGGGTCTTGCCTTTTCTGCAAAGCCTTCAATGAAGTCCCTGCAGAAACCGACCATTCCCAGGAATTGTCTCAACGCAGTTTTAGTGATTGGTCTTGGTAATTTCCTGATAGTTTCACATTTGTTTGGATCTGGAGTTCTTCCCCCCTGTGAAACTATCACACCCAAGAAACATACTGAATCCTTCATCAATTGTGCCTTTTTGGGGTTTAATTTCAGACCTGCATTCTCAATTAGTGTCAGGAGTTCCTCCAGCAGAGCATAATGCTGCTCTTTTGTCTCGGTTTGAAGCAAAATGTCGTCCACGTACTGAATGATGCATTCTGGCTCAGAAAATGTCTTCAGAATGTCCACCATACAGATGTGGAAGTATGTAGAGCTGGATTTGAACCCCTGAGCTAAACGACAGAATGCATATTGTTTTCCCTGAAACGTGAAGGCTAGCTTGTATTGGCTATCCTCGTGCACGGGAATTGAAAAATAGCCATTTGATATGTCAATTGATGAATACACCTTTGCCGAAGGCTTCAGTGCTGTCATCATGTCTGGCATTTTAGCAACTACATTTGTAATAGATGGGGTGCATCTGTTTAGCGCACGGAAATCTACAGTGGGCCTCCACCCCCCTTCCTTCTTCACTGGCCAGAGGGCTGCATTTGTTTTAGATTGGCATTCTTTGATTACATTTTGTGCCAACAAATTCCTCACTGTGCTCTCTATGTATGGGATAGATTCGGGCGGAATTTTATACTGACGCTGAGGTGGCGGATCAGGGCCCTCAATTTTAACAATCATGTTTGAAACTCTACCACATTGCGCTTTAGACGTTGCCCACACTTTGTTATGTTGCCACAAGATTTTAGCCAATATTTGGTCCTCTGTTTTCAATATTGCCTGCGGGTCAAGGATTTCATCGGTTTTAACTGATGCAACCTCCCAGCTGTCCATGACCATGTGTGCCTTGCCTTTGTATCTAGACCCTTTCCACAGTACCCAATTACATAAATCAAGAATCAGTCCATGTGCTCCCATGACATCAGAGCCCAAAATAGTGCCCTCGTGCGTTGGGGAAAGAAACAAACTGTGTTCCACACATAACCTCTCTATTTCTATGTTCACAGGTATTGATTGCTCAGAAGGTACTAGTTGTCCCCCGAATCCTCTAAGGAAAATTTGTCTCCCAGCAGGATCCTTTTGAAGTTCAATATTTGTTATGCTGACAGCCGCCCCCGTATCCAAAAGTACATTTGTGCGATGGCCCCCTATCGCCCCTCGGATACGTGGTCTGCCGCTTTTGTCCCTATCCAGTTGACATACTAGGGACAACACTGGGGCCTGACATCCCTATGGTTTAAAATAAGGATTAGTTGGGGGAGGGATTTTATATTCCTCGTGGTTTTCTTTAAACCCTTTTCCTAACCTTTGCAACTCTCTCAAAAGTGGACCATATAATGTAGCATCAGGTGCCTCTTTCGGCTCCGTTGCTACCTTATCTGGTCCAGGTTTCCGCTGTTCCTTCTTATGCCAAGGCTTCTTCTCACCCATGCTCCTCCTAGGCAATTTACAGTCCTTGATTACATGGCCTGTATTCCCACATCTATAACACTTGCCTGTAAATCTCACTGTACCTTCGCTTTTAACTATCTCCGCAACTCTTTTGTGGGGCCTATTGTCTTGATCTGTCTCCCGAACCCAGTCCCTTAATATGTTTATAAAGGTCTGGTACGAGGTGGCGTTCCTCAGTGCAATCCTGGTATGGTAATCAATACATATGCACTTATTAGCCATAGAACACAGAAAACTACTATCATCAGGAGACATATCAGGACAATTATATGTGGCTTTATAAATGGCGAAGTATTCACTGCAAAAAAGTATTGGATCAATTCCCCTCCTAAATTTTGTATTTTCTAGGGCGTCTGAACCCCTAGTATCTCTTCCTCCCATTATGCGCTGCATTTCCCTCATTCTATCTGCCGAGTTCCCCCAATTTGAGTTTAACTCGGGAGATAGACCTCTATGATTCCCAACTGGTGGTTGCAGTTTTTCACACAGTTGCAATGGAAGCCATGCGCGGAGGAGTGCGCATGCATCCCTATTGTTCAAAATGTACTGTGTCACTACAGCCTCCAGCCTGTTTGAGAGACTAATGGGTGAAGCGCTAGTGTCAAACTTTCCCAAAATCTGGCACAGATTTGTGCGATCTTGTATGGAGAGTGTTGTGGTTTGGGTGCTACCCTCCCTTTTTATAATTCCTAATCCTTGCCCAGTTCTGTCTAGCACAGGAGTGAAGAGACTTGGGGCCTCTTCAGGACTGTCAGCCGCACAGACTGGTTGCTGTTCGATCGGCATCCTTTCTCTTTGCTCCTGTGTCACACTTGAATGTGTGTCCTTGTTAGCACAGCAATGGCTGTGCACATTCTCCATTGCCCATGCTCTCAAAGACACAATGGTATTATCTTTTTGGGCTAGCTGAATTTTACATTCCTGTAACTCTGTCTTAAGTTTTTCTATCGCATTTTCATTCCCAGCCTCTTTATTCTCTAGCGCTGCGATAGACTGTTCTCTCAACATACATGATTCCTTCCATTCATCCAATCCCTGTTCTAACAAACCATTCTCAGTCACCAATTGTTCAATCTCATACCTCATGTCATCACACTCACAAACATTTGCGTCCGCATTCGCAGCTATAGCTGAAATATCCTTACTCACATTTTCTATCTGTCCTATTAATTCTGCTCTATCCTTATACCATTCAACCTCCTTCCGTTCAGCAATATCTCTCATTTTTACTAGCATTCTCACCAAATTTGCCAATCTCTGTTTCCTGCCTTTTTTTGAATTTTTTTTAAATGGTATGGCATCATTATAAGTACTGCAATGCTTCACCAGGTCACAAAACTGATGTGTTAATGCATTTGGAGACACTAAACAATCAAATTGAATCGACGCATGTTTACTAAGAAACTCTTCAAGGATATCCATTGACATGCTAATCTGCAACTAGCTACACTGAACAGTTGTTAAGACAATACACACACAGATGAACAAACAGATAAGCAACCCCCCCACAGAGATTCAGATAAAAGCTGTTCAAGGTCTAGTTTTTCACCTGTAGTCCCACACAGAAAACCCAAAAACAAAACACAACACAAAAAAAAAAAAAAAAATACAAAAAAAATCCGTTTAAACTACGAACTTTTCCAGAAAAGACACTCTTAATGCTGTCTCCTCTTAAATTGCAGGCCACAGTGAACTCCTATTGGAACCGAGAGCTATCACACTCACATGGGTAACAAAAAACTAAAAATATATAAAAAAAATTAAAATAATTCCCACTTTTTTTTTTTTTTTTTCCTCAGCGCTGTGTGGTTTTGTCCTGTCAATTTATCGATTATATAATATAACCCCAGGGGTGATCATCCCCTTTTACTCGCCAGTCACAATGACCGGTTACCTGGCCAAACTTACAAACATTTAACATACATACATATATCAGCCACAGCTCTCACCAGGTTCTACGCGTCCGCTTCACCGATGAGATCTTTCACAGAATTTTCATGACCATCCAAGCGTGGTTTCAGAATTCGCGAGCCAGCGCCAATCTTGTCCACACTAGAGACGATTTTCCGTTCTGGATGTTTGAGGGTTTGTGTTAATGAGACTCGAAACAAAGAAAAATGCCTTAGGTTTGTGAATCCAATGCAGAAAAAAAACGATATTCCGTTTGTCCCATCTGGGGTGCCAAATGTAGAATTTGATAATAATTGTAGAAAACGATATACTACTACAATCTAGATATTATCTCATCTCTATGCATTAACTTTGTTTAGTCTCTGTAGATTAGTCAGTCTGTTAAAACTATGAGCGCATGCTACTGTTAGTATCACAATAATACATTTAGTTATGAAACCAAACACACGGCTTAAGAATAATCAAATCTTATTTATTTCCCAAAGAAAATAAGATAGCTAACATGTATTAAAAGGGGTTTACAAAATTACATAACATACAGCAAGGCTACAATACAATGATATACTATACAGTTAAAATACAATATAATGGTCTACTTAACACATGTCCTCGTGACTGGCCTCTCGATGGAGAAAGAGAATCAGGTGTGTGTGCAAACCCTTTTTGTCAATCACACCTCAATCACAGCACCTCCCACTGCCCGCCCACCTGCCCAATTGGTAGTCGCCTCCATGTATTCTGATTGTACGGCCAGAAGTGGTCTCTGGGGGGCAGCGTCTGTCCAGAATTGCACTTAATCCAACTGCTGTCTAATCTTGGAACTGCGATCTCCGACAGCCCATAATTAGTCTTTGTGTAGCCCAGCCAGATAGGAGCCGACCATTCATCACGTACAATAGCCCTAGACTCATGACAGTATGAGGTGTAACTGGTTATTCCAGTAAAAGGGGGGGGGGGTATCTTGTATTGAATCCAACACCCTGGTTCTCAGAAGAGCTACCACTGCCAACAGAGTTTTTGAAAACACACGCGGAGAAGTTGATAGCCCGAAGGGAAGGCACGTGAATTGAAAATGGAGCTTGCCTACTGAAAAGCGAAGGAAGGGCGACGCAAGCCTCATTTCTTGAATAGGCGAGCATCTAGCCGCATCATCCGAGATGCCTCTCAGTGTCTCATCTACACTGTCATCCACACATGTCCATCGCTTTAGACAAAGCGGCTAGGCAAGAGCTGGCTTACAGGCCATGCCTGCTGTTAGGTACACCCTCTTCAGGTCTGCATCAATTCGATCGGTCTTTAACACTGGCTTCTTTTTAGGTACACCCTCTTCAGGTCTGCATCAATTCGACGGTCTAACACGTCTTTGAAGGACACTGTGTCCTCTAAAGGTAGAGTCACATGCTTCACCAACCTCATGACTGCTGCATCTATCAAGGGAGCAGACTCCAAGTGCTTCACTTCTTCCTCCTTGAAGGGATAGAGTTTTGCGATTTTGGAAAGCATGGAATTTTTCTTCTCCACCTTGCCCCATTCGTCCGTGACGATTTCGCCAAGCTCTGCAATAAAAGGAAAATTAACACGCTCTTTCTTTAATTGTTTAAAGAATTTCCTTTGCTTGGGGGCAGCTTCTACTGGGTCTTCCCAATTAAGCGTTTCTCTGATAGCCTTAACCAAGGGTGGGAGCAGAGCAAAATCAAAGCCCACAAGAGGGCTATCTTCCTCTGAGTCACTGTCGGATATGGCAACCGAAGGGTGGCTCTGAACCGAGGACTCCCAGGTATCTTGCAACTGGGTCTCCCTCACTGGAGAACGAGACAGCTCCGCTGGAGGTGTATGGGAATGATCATCCATGTTCCTGAGCGACTCCTTCACAACCCTTTCCACCAGGGATTTAAGATGTTGATCCGTATCTCCTCTTTCTTTGGAGGCTTTGGAAAAACAAAGGTCGCATAAGGATCTTCCTGGGGGAGCATGACTTCTGCATCCCCAGCAGGAATTAGTAGAGCGACTGGAGTGAGAGCGCTCATCACTACGGTGTCCTGATTTAGAGGAGGAACCACCATGTTTTGATTTGGAAGAGGATTGCCGGTTTTGCGACTTGGAGGAGTCGCTTCCTCTATGAGAGCTGCGATGTGTATCTGATCTAGAAGGGCTGAGGAAAAAACAAAAGACAAATACCACACACAAAACAAAACATCAGGCAAATAGATAAGCAATCAGGCACACACCCTTCCCTAATTACCAGACTATCAGGAAAAGACATATTCCCAATACCTTTTTTTGAGAGGGCTGGCCACAGACAGGCAGTGGTGAATCCATGTCCTCAGCGATGTCCATCTGAACTGAGAATGACAGAGATCAATGCAAGGGACAGGAAGATTCCTCTGACCTGTCCCAGAAAAGCCACTTACCAGTAGCTGCACACACAGGAGCCTGGGGAAGTCACAGGGATAACCTGCAATCATTCCCAAAGCTTGCAGGCTATTTCCCCAGTTTAAATAGCGCGCCCCTGTGACGTCATTGCCGTCCCAATGCGCATGCGCGAATAGCGGCAAATCGCCGCTATCACGCATGCGCGAACCAAGCCTCGCTCTCGTACCGCGCTCGCGCATGCGCAGAACGCCCGAAAAACGAAAGCGGAAGTGATACGGCGGCTGGAACGCAGGAAGAACCAGCCGCCATGCCTGAGAAAAACAAACACACATGCTTCAAACAAACAACAGCTACTGGAACCGCACAGGAGGAAATAACAAACACTGCTGCCATGAAAAGAAATATCGATACTCTCACCACTCCACCACGATCGACCAGGCCGAAGGTAAGACCGGACTTCTCCAGGGCAAAAACGGGTCACCTGCTAGTAGCTGGCTATCTGACCAGTGCGCAGCCTGCCTGCCAGTGGCTAGGATAAGGGCTTCTTCCTTGCGCCTCTTCCACTGCCCACTCCATACCCTGCTAATAGCTAGGGCTTAGCGGAGCCATGCGACTTTCCCATCCAGAGTCGCAGATCGGCCAATCAGGATCGTGGGGAAAATTTATCTTCAGGTAGAAAGACCACCAACTAGGTCCTTCGGAGGAGGACAAAAAAAGAACACGGCCGTGGGCAGGGAGCAAAGATTTATGGGATTAGTGTCCTATAGGGTAATGGAGGCGGGGCTAAACCACACGTTGCTGCCATGGAGTCTGTCAGGAAATTACCAATTCAACAAAAAAAAAAAGTTACGAATGTACAATTTTTTTCGTTCGTTTTCATTTTTCGGATTTTCTTCATTAGTACATTCGTTGTTTCTAATTAGTTTTTTTTTCGGATTTTCGTTGTTTTTTTTCGGATTCGTTCGATTCGAATGATTCGTTAATCGGATTCGTACGATTCGAATGATTCGTTCATTCGTACGAAAAAACAAAAAAAAAGAAAAACGAAAAAAAACGAAACGAATTGCACATGTCTAGTGGAAACTGACCCTTGAGCTTTTCGGTCTCCTCAAACTCAACAGACATTCATCTTGAGGCAGGAAACCAAACTGACCGCTATTAAATTTAGGCTGGACCTTCTACCATCAAGAAATAAGTAGTGATTGCGTTTGTCCTTGAATTCTGATGGTAAGATCATGTGGAATCTGGCCAATCCCACAAGGGACACACACTGACCAGAGGGAAGATCCCAACCCCTGGACATCTTTCAGTTCAAAAGGGCAGAACTTTGACATTCTGCTGTGACAACATAGTCCAATCTTGTAGAATCGAGGACTTGATCAACCCAACATAAGGGAATTGGTAAAGTGGTTGTAAACCCTTCCAATCTACAGGTGAGCCTAATCTAAGGTTAACGCGTAGCTACCCCGGATGTCTCCTATACCTGCCACAACTGTCAGTTGTGTACCCCCTGAACTGTCAATTGTGCACCCCGGAACTGTCAGTTGTGTACCCCCTGAACTGTCAGTTGTGTACCCCCTGAACTGTCAGTTGTGCACCCCTGATCTGTCAGTTGTGCACCCCTGAACTGTCAGTTGTGTAACCCCTGAACTGTCAGTTGTGCACCCCTGAACTGTCAGTTGTGTAACCCCTGAACTGTCAGTTGTGCACCCCTGAACTGTCAGTTGTGTACCCCCTGAACTGTCAGTTGTGTACCCCCTGAACTGTCAGTTGTGCACCCCTGATCTGTCAGTTGTGCACCCCTGAACTGTCAGTTGTGTAACCCCTGAACTGTCAGTTGTGCACCCCTGAACTGTCAGTTGTGTAACCCCTGAACTGTCAGTTGTGCACCCCTGAACTGTCAGTTGTGTAACCCCTGAACTGTCAGTTGTGTAACCCCTGAACTGTCAGTTGTGCACCCCTGAACTGTCAGTTGTGTACCCCCTGAACTGTCAGTTGTGCACCCCTGAACTGTCAGTTGTGCACCCCTGATCTGTCAGTTGTGCACCGCTGAACTATCAGTTGTGTACCCCCTGAACTGTCAGTTGTGCACCCCCTGAACTGTCAGTTGTGTACCCCCTGAACTTTCAGTTGTGTGCCCCTTGAACTGTCAGTTGTACACCCCTTAAATTGTCAGCTGTAAAGCCCCTGAACTGTCAGTTGTGCACCCCCTGAACTGTAATTTGTGTACCCCTTGAAATGTCAGTTGTACACCCCTTAAATTGTCAGCTGTAAAGCCCCTGAACTGTCAGTTGTGCACCCCCTGAACTGTCATTTGTTTACCCCTTGAACTGTCATTTGTGTACCCCTTAAATTGTCAGCTGTAAAGCCCCTGAACTGTCGGTTGTACACCCCCTGAACTGTCAGTTGTGCACCCCCTGAACTGTCTTTTGTGCACCCCCTGAACTGTCATTTGTGCACCCCCCTGAACTGTCAGTTGTGTAACCCCTGAACTGTCAGTTGTGCACCCCCTGAACTGTCATTTGTGTACCCCTGAACTGTCAGTTGTGTAACCCCTGATCTGTCAGTTGTGTACCCCCTGAACTGTCGGTTGTGTACCCCCTGAACTGTCAGTTGTGCACCCCCTGAACTGTCTTTTGTGCACCCCCTGAACTGTCAGTTGTGTACCCCTGAACTGTCAGTTGTGTAACCCCTGATCTGTCAGTTGTGTACCCCCTGAACTGTCGGTTGTGTACCCCCTGAACTGTCGGTTGTGCACCCTTGAACTGTCAGTTGTGCACCCCTTAAATTGTCAGTTGTAAAGCCCCTGAACTGTCGGCTGTACACAGATGGAGGACTCTGGCCCTTTAAGCTCCCCCTCCCTCCCCCTCTGTACAGAACAATGAGGAAATGAAGGAATGAACCATTCCAGGGATGGGGGGGAGGGATCTGATCTCTACTCTGGAGATTGCTGGGATAGAAGGGAGAGCTGATCTGTCTGCCCTGTGGCCCCTGAATAGTCAGTGAGGACAGCCCTGGGGGCCCCTGGAAGCCGAGACCTCTGCCTGCAGGAGCCAATGTGGTCTCTTCCATCCTCCAGGGGGGGTGGGATCAGATCTGACCTGGAGCTGCTGGAGAGAAGAGCTGGGAGGGGGCAATTACACCTGGGGGGCCACACCGAGCAAGACTCAGGTGAGTCAGGGGCCCCATCCTCATCCATGGGGGAGGGGGCAATTACACCTGGGGGGCCACACCGAGCAAGAGTCAGGTGAGTCCGGGGCCCCATCCTCATCCATGGGGGAGGGGGCAATTACACCTGGGGGGCCACACCGAGCAAGAGTCAGGTGAGTCAGGGGCCCCATCCTCCTCCATGGGGGAGGGGGCAATTACACCTGGGGGGCCACACCGAGCAAGAGTCAGGTGAGTCAGGGGCCCCATCCTCATCCATGGGGGAGGGCAGAATTACAGGTGACCCCAATCCAATGTGTGTATATAGATACCCCCCCCCCCCCCCCCCCCCCACCCCCCCCCCCCCCCACCAACCCCCTCCCACCAACCACCCCCCCCCCCCCCCCCCCGCCCCCACCCCTACCCCCCCCCCCCCCCCCAACCCACACAAACAAACCCGGGGTGGGGCGGGGGGGGGGGGTGGGGGAGGGGGGGGGGTGTGGGGGGGGGGGGTGTTACAAAACGGACACACTAACCCCCCCCCCAATGTGTGTATATAGATACCCCCCCCAATGTGTGTTTATAGATACCCCCCCCCAATGTGTGTTTATATAGATACCCCCCCCCCCCCAATTTGTGTATATAGATACCCCCCCCCCCCCCCCAGGGGGGTTGTTTTTTATCCCCCCCCCCAATGTGTGTGTATATAGATACCCCCCCCCAATGTGTGTATATAGATACCCCCCCCCCAATGTGTGTGTATATAGATACCCCCCCCCAATGTGTGTGTGTGTGTATAAATAAAAAAAAAAAAAAAAAAGATAACCCCCCCCCAATAAAAGGGGGTGGGGGGGGGGGGGGGGGGTGAAAAAAAATAATAAAAAAAAATAAAAAAAATAATGATAAAATAAAAATAAAAATATAGTTAAAAAAAAAAAAAAAAAGATAAAAATAAAATAAATAAAAAATAAAAAATAAAAAATAAAAAAAAAAAATACAAAAAAAAAAATAAAAAACCCCCCCCCCCAAGGTGTAGTGTATAGATACCCCCCCCCAATGTGTGTTATATATAGATACCCCCCCCAATGTGTGTGTATATAGAACCCCCCCCCAATTGTGTGTATATAGATACCCCCCCCCAATGTGTGTATTATAGATACCCCCCCCCAAAGTGTGTTTGTATATAGATACCCCCCCCCCCAATGTGTGTTGTATAGAGATACCCCCCCCCAATGTGTGTGTATATAGATACCCCCCCCCACCAATGTGTGTGTATAGATACCCCCCCCCCCATACCCCCACCCCCCCCCAAGCTGTGTGTGTATTATAGATACCCCCCCCCCAATGTGTGTGTATATAGATACCCCCCCCCCCAAGTGTGTGTATAATAGATACCACCCCCCCCCAATGTGTGTTGTATATAGATACCGCCCCCCAATGTGTATATTGTGTATAATATAAATAATATATATATATATTATTAAAATAACCCCCCCCCCCAAATGTGTTGGTATATAGATACCCCCCCCCCCCTCTGTGTGTAATATAGATACAAATCCCCCCCCCCCCCCCCCCAAGTGGTATATAGATACCCCCCCCCCCAATGTGTGTACATATAGATCAGTGATCAGATAATGTCTCTATATATATATATATATATATATAAAAATTTCACTCACATGGCTTGTCCCCATCATCTCCTGAGTCCTGACTGACAAGGTGACCCTCCCTCCCCCTCCATGTAGTATATAGGTGGCAGTGATTATGATCAGGGGTGGATGCTGTATATATAGATATATACCCATGTCTGTGTCAT
>JAQSEC010001417.1:296752-343206 GCA_028564925.1 Lithobates sylvaticus | reverse complement strand
CACTGGAGCTGCTCTAGGCAGGGCCAGATTAAGAGCATCATGGGCCTGGTGCTGAGGATTTTGGTGGGCCTTTTTATGGAAACAAAATGAAAATGCAAACATTTTTTGCTAAAACAAATTAAATATACTCTCACCAGTAATATCAGCCGTGCAGCCTTTGAGCAGCAGCAACACCCCCAATACCACCTGCTATGCAGTCTCTTAACAGCAGCAACATAGAGAGACCACATTTCCAAACTGCCATTCAGGGACATCAACCCTTCCCAAAAAAAGATGAGGGGGGGTGTAGTCTCGGAGTTGATGGGGAAATAGGTGGCGGGGGTGATTTTTCGGGCAAATGGCTGGTGTTAGCACTTAAAATCATCCTGAAACTATGCTTGATATGGCGTCAGGATGATCAAATTCCATTATTTCTATTACTATATTGTAATATATAGTGAAATAGTTCAACTCACCATGATGCAGAATCAGTGGGAACCTGAGCTTGTCACTTGCCACCAGATGCAGCGTGTCACTTGCCACCATCGCCTGCCGTCAGATGCAGTATCCCAGATGCCACCCATAGCCTGCCACCAGATACAGTGTGCCACTTGCCACCAGCCACCAGATACGGTGTGTCACTTGCCACCAGCAGCCTTACACCAGCAGCCTTTTACCAGATACAGTGTGCCACTTGCCACCAGCAGCCTTTTACTAGATACAGTGTGCCACTTGCCACCAGCAGCCTGCCACCAGATACAGTGTGCCACTTGCCACCAGATACAGTGTGCCACTTGCCACAAGATACAGTGTGCCACCAGATACAGTGTGCCACTTGCCACCAGATACAGTGTGCCATTGCCACAAGCAGAATGCCACCAGATACAGTGTGCCACTTGCCACAAGATACAGTGTGCCACTGCCACCAGATACAGTGTGCCACTTGCCACAAGCAGCCTGCCACCAGATACAGTGTGCCACTTGCCACAAGCAGCCTGCCACCAGATACAGTGTGCCACTTGCCACAAGCAGCATACCAGATACAGTGTGCCACTTGCCACAAGCCACCAGATACAGTGTGCCTCTTGCCACAAGCAGCATATCACCAGATACAGTGTGCCACTTGCCACAAGCCACAAGCAGCCTGCCACCAGATCCAGTGTGCCACTTGCCACAAGCAGCCTGCCACCAGATACAGTGTGCCACTTACCACAAGCAGCCTGCCACCAGATACAGTGTGCCACTTGCCACAAGCAGCCTGCCACCAGATACAGTGTGCCACTTGCCACAAGCAGCCTGCCACCAGATACAGTGTGCCACTTGCCACAAGCAGCCTGCCACCAGATACAGTGTGCCACTTGCCACAAGCAGCATGCCACCAGATACAGTGTGCCACTTGCCACAAGCAGCATATGTGCACCAGATACAGTGTGCCACTTGCCACAAGCAGCCTGATACAGTGTGCCACCAGATACAGTGTGCCACTTGCCACCAGCAGCCTGCCACCAGATGTGTGCCACTTGCCACAGCAGCCTGCCACCAGATACAGTGTGCCACTTGCCACCAGCAGTGTGCCACTTGCCACATGCCACCAGATACAGTGTGCCACTTGCCACCAGCAGCATGCACCCAGATGCACCAGATACAGTGTGCCACTTGCCACAGCAGCATGCCACCAGATACAGTGTGCCACTTGCCACAAGCAGCCTGCCACCAGATACAGTGTGCCACTTGCCACCAGCAGCCTTCCACCAGATACAGTGTGCCACTTGCCACCAGCAGTCTGCCACCAGATACAGTGTGCCACTTGCCACAAGCAGCATGCCAGATACAGTGTGCCACTTGCCACCAGATAGTGTGCCACTTGCCACAAGCAGCCTGCCACCAGATACAGTGTGCCACTTGCCACAAGCAGCCTGCCACCAGATACAGTGTGCCACTTGCCACAAGCAGCCTGCCACCAGATACAGTGTGCCACTTACCACAAGCAGCCTGCCACCAGATACAGTGTGCCACTTGCCACAAGCAGCCTGCCACCAGATACAGTGTGCGGCTTGCCACAAGCAGCATACCAGATACAGTGTGCCCCTTGCCACCAGATACAGTGTGCCTCTTGCCACAAGCAGCATATCACCAGATACAGTGTGCCACTTGCCACAGCAGCCTGCCACCAGATACAGTGTGCCACTTACCACAAGCAGCCTGCCACCAGATACAGTGTGCCACTTGCCACAAGCAGCCTGCCACCAGATACAGTGTGCCACTTGCCACAAGCAGCATGCCAGATACAGTGTGCCACTTGCCACCAGATACAGTGTGCCACTTGCCACAAGCAGCATATCACCAGATACAGTGTGCCACTTGCCACAAGCAGCCTGTCACCAGATACAGTGTGCCACTTGCCACCAGCAGCCTGCCACCAGATACAGTGTGCCACTTGCCACCAGACAGTGTGCCACTTGCCACAGCAGCATGCCAGATACAGTGTGCCACTTGCCACTTGCCACCAGATACAGTGTGCCACTTGCCACCAGCAGCATGTCACCAGATACAGTGTGCCACTTGCCACCAGCAGCCTGTCACCAGATACAGTGTGCCACTTGCCACCAGCAGCCTTCCACCAGATACAGTGTGCCACTTGCCACAAGCAGCCTGTCACCAGATACAGTGTGCCACTTGCCACCAGCAGCCTGTCACAGGATACAGTGTGCCACTTGCCACCAGCAGCCTGTCACCAGATACAGTGTTCCACTTGCCACAAGCAGCATGCCAGATACAGTGTGCCACTTGCCATCAGCAGCATGCCACCAGATACAGTGTGCCACTTGCCATCAGCAGCATGCCACCAGATACAGTGTGCCACTTGCCATCAGCAGCATGCCACCAGATACAGTGTGCCACTTGCCATCAGCAGCATGCCACCAGATACAGTGTGCCACTTGCCATCAGCAGCATGCCACCAGATACAGTGTGCCACTTGCCACAAGCAGCATGTCACCAGATAGTGTGCCACTTGCCACCAGCAGCCTGTCACCAGATAGTGTTCCACTTGCCATCAGCAGCATGCCACCAGATACAGTGTTCCACTTGCCACCAACAGCCTGTCCCCAGACACAGTGTGCCACTTGCCACAAGCAGCCTTCCACCAGATACAGTGTGCCACTTGCCATCAGCAGCCTGCCACCAGATACAGTGTGCCACTTGCCATCAGCAGCAAGCCACCAGATACAGTGTGCCACTTGCCATCAGCAGCAAGCCACCAGATACAGTGTGCCACTTGCCATCAGCAGCATGCCACCAGATACAGTGTGTCACTTGCCATCAGCAGCATGCCACCAGATACAGTGTGCCACTTGCCATCAGCAGCATGCCACCAGATACAGTGTGCCACTTGCCACCAGACACAGATAGTGTGCCACTTGCCACCAGCAGCATGCCACCAGCAGCCTGTCACCAGATACAGTGTGCCACTTGCCACCAGCAGCATGTCACCAGATACAGTGTGCCACTTGCCACCAGCAGCATGCAACCAGATACAGTGTGCCACTTGCCACCAGCAGCATGCCACCAGATACAGTGTGCCACTTGCCACCAGCAGCCTGTCACCAGATACAGTGTGCCACTTGCCACCAGCAGCATGCAACCAGATACAGTGTGCCACTTGCCACCAGCAGCATGTCACCAGATACAGTGTGCCACTTGCCACCAGCAGCATGCAACCAGATACAGTGTGCCACTTGCCACCAGCAGCATGCAACCAGATACAGTGTGCCACTTGCACCAGCAGCATGCAACCAGATACAGTGTGCCACTTGCCATCAGCAGCATGCCACCAGATACAGTGTGCCACTTGCCACCAGCAGCATGTAACCAGATACAGTGTGCCACTTGCCACTCCCTGCAGCACTCTGCCCAGACGGATAGAAGGGACAGGGCCTGCATAGACAATCAAATCCCTGGAACCCCCACCCATCCTGAGCTGGGATGGTATGGCCGTGTGTATGTATGCCAGGAGTATTGATCAGACCAAGTGGTACAGGGGGGTTGTGTGTGCAAAACTTTGGGCTCACACTGGTGTGCTGCAGTCGGCCGCACTGCTTATGTATCTGCAGTATTAGCTGCAGTCCTATTGGTATACATCAGGTTGCAGGTTTTTGCTGGTAAGATGCAGCATGTAGGAATTTTGGTGTGCTTTCATAAAATGCAGAAAAAACACACAACCTAATAGAAATTAATAGGACTGTGGGTAAAACGCAGGAAAACTGTGGATACACCAGCAATGGGCCAAAACATAGCAAACCAGTGTGAACCCACCTAAAAGAACAAGGGACCAAGTACTACCACAGGCTGATGACACAATTCTAAACACTTTGGCTGCAGTTATAAGAACTACTGCTGGAAAAAAAAAAGTTAAAAACGAGGGAAGGGAGATAAGAGTCCAGTCACTGAGCTCACATTTGGATGGTCTCTGCATCACTCAGAGATTTCCTGTTCACCTTCTATCTGCTGGTGTTCTGTTCATAATTTCCCTCCCACACGGCTCCTTCACTGCACAAACTTCACAGAGGGAGAGGGGAGGGGAAAGGCAGAGCCTACTCAGCCTCTCCCATTTGTGTAGGGGGGGGGGGGGGACTGTGCCCTGTGACATTGTAATAACCACAGTGAGCCAACACAAGTGCAGCCAAACACCCCTACATTTACATACAGCTTCTCCTGTCCCATAGAAGTTTATGGACATGAGAAAATCGGGCTTATACTGCTGGCTGAGTGGGCCTATTTTAAGGCAAAGGCCTGGAGCTGCAGCTCCATCAGCCCCTATGTTAATCCGGCCCTGCAGATTCAGTGGGATAAATAGTGGCCCAGGGCCAGATTAAGAACATCATGGGCCTGGTGCTGAGGATTTTGGTGGGGCCTTTTATAAACAATAAATTAATAAATAAAAATGCAAACAATTTTTTGTTTTAACAAATTAAATTAAAAAGAGAGGGAGGATGAGAGAGAGAGAGAGAGAGAGAGAGAGAAGGGGATGAAAGAAGTGTGAGGGGTAAGGGAAAGAGGATGAGAAAGGGGGGATGAGAGAAAGAGGATGCACATGAGCATGTGTGGGAATGACATCAACACAGCCCGGCCAAGGCAAGTGACCGAAGGCACAGAACCCGGAAGGAAGACGATGGAAGCGCCCGGGTCGGATTGATCACAGCACAGCACTGGAGGGCTCAGTCTGACAATTTAAGTGTACCCTAATGTGCTAATATGCTGTGCATACTTGTACATTATGGCATAACCTACCTAAGGGCCTCTAAAAAATAGTAATGTTAGAAAAGTTTACTACCGCTTTAATATCATTGGAATCCAGGAGCCTCTCATGGGGCCCTCTACTGACCCGCATAGTTGCCAACATTTCAAAAATATTTTCAGGGACACTTTTTTACAAGTGCTATATTTAGAGTAGCTGACATCACCCATGTTCCTCTATACATCACAATAGTAATTACAAAATTAAATAAGTACTAATAATGGGGCAATTTTAAAGAACTGTTTTTGTGGGTAAGAGGCATAGGGGAGGAGAATGGATGGTATAAAAGTGGGAAGTATGTGCAGGTGAGGGAGAGGAATGTGGAGGGTCTAACAGTGGGCACTATGTACATGAGAGGAGTGCGGAGGGTATGGCAGAAGGCACTATGTACAGGAGAGGAGTGTGAAGAGTATGACAGTGGGCAGTATGCACAGCAGAGGAGTGTGGAGGGTATGACAGTGAGCAGTATGTACAGGAGAGGAGTGTGGAGGGTACGACAGTGGGCACTATGTACAGGAGAGAAGTGTATGACAGCGGGCACTATGTACAGGAGAGGAGTGTGTAGGATATGACAGCGGGCGCTATGTACAGGAGAGAAGTGTGGAGAGTATGACAGTGGGCACTATGTATAGGAGAGGAGGATGAAGGAATCTGGGAAGGAAAAATGTAAAGGTTTGTGGAAGGCTGTTTAGGGACTGTGTAGTGTTAAGCGGGCCATACATGGATTGAAATTGCACCAATTAAGCAGAGACCAGCCATAGTCGATCTATGTATGGGCTACCTGGTTTTACACAAGTCAACCTATTAACCGACTTGAGTACAACCAGCCTGTCAGGTTTTCCCCCAAAACAATCAGTGCTGCCAGCTATAGTTAGCAACACTGATCATCGTATTCACTGGCAGAACACAATAACACTGCAGGAGTGATTCCCCCATTCACAGGTCAGCAGGTGAGAGGGTGTGTGGGGACAGGCTGGGGAGAGATACTAGTCAGTGGCTGGGTAGGCACTGGTTAGTATCAGATCCAGATACACACAGGTTACATATGCCACGATCGTTAGAGTGAGAACAATAATTCTAACCTTAGACCTCCTCTGTAACTCTAAACATGTAACCTGTAAAAAAATTAAAGCATCGCTTGGTACACAAAAAATATCGTGCTAACTTTAGTGTTTTTTTTTATGAATGAAACAGTTTCTTTCCAAAAAAAACGTTTGAAAAATTGCTGCACAAATATGTAACATAAAAAGTTGCAAAGACCACCATTTTATTCCATAGGGTGTCTGCTAAAACAACATATATAATGCTTGAGGCTTCTGAGTAATTTTCTATCAAAAAAATTATGATTTTTACATGTAGGAGAGAAGTGTCAGAATTGGCCTGGGTGGCAAGGGGTTAATTATCATAAGTAATATACAAATAATTATTATAAGCACTGTGAGTTCATCCTCTCAGTCTTCGGCAGAGTGTTCCAGCTTGTATTTATACTGGCCACTCTGTATGTAGCTTCTGATCGACTGCGCAAGCAACCCCATATCTCCAGAACCATAGATGATAGCAGCCCCATATTTTAACCAGTGCTGGAGTAGGTCTTTAGCTACCTACTCCAGCACTGTGGGGTCTCTGTGACTCCTGATCGTTGAGCTACAACCCTCGAAGTCGATTTTTTTTTTTTTTTTTTTAGAATTTTTTTTTTTTTTTTTTTTGGGACAAATGGGCCTATCTTGAGAAAGGGGCCTGGAGCTGCAGCTCCAATAGCCCCTATGTTAATCCGGCCCTGATAGTATCTACATCCCCAACTCCAACAGGAATTACATCTAATACAGAGATACTTTTTAACATGAGGAGCGGGGGGGGGGGGGACTCTGGTTAACACCATTATCTGCCCTACAAGCAGGCCCTATGCTAGAAGAGTGTCAGAAGTTTTCTGTAGTAGGCTCTGTATTGACCCAAACATCATCTAGGTGCTGCCTATGAAGCTTTCAATGCATGAAGCTGCGTGTAGAAGAAAAGGGCACATTATCAGTTTACAGCAGTGAGTTGCACATTCTGGTGCAGCCGTGCATGGTAACCAATCAACTGTTCATTTCAGCTTGTTCAATAAAGCTTTGGACAAAAAACCTGCAAGTATTTGGTTTCTATGCAGGGCTGTTCCAGATTTTGTACTCTCCAGTTTTAGTAAATCCACTTCATAGTGCTTGAGGCTTCACAGGCAGCAGTCACACATCCTAAAACAGTGATGGAGAACCTTTGCACCCCCCAGATGTTTTAGAACTACAGTGGTGTGAAAAAGTGTTTGCCCCCTTCCTCATTTCCTGTTCCTTTGCATGTTTGTCACACTTAAGTGTTTCGGAACATCAAACCAATTTAAACAATAGTCAAGGACAACACAAGTAAACACAAAATGCAATTTGTAAATGAAGGTGTTTATTATTAAAGGTGAAAAAGAATCCAAACCATCATGGCCCTGTGTGAAAAAGTGATTGCCCCCTAAACCTAATAACTGGTTGGGCCACCCTTAGCAGCAACAACTGCAACCAAGCGTTTGCGATAACGTGCAATGAGGCTTTTACAGCGTCCTGGAGGAATTTTGGCCCACTCATCTTTGCAGAATTGTCCTAATTCAGTTACATTAGAGGGTTTTTTTCGAGCATGAACGGCCTTTTTAAGGTCATACCACAACATCTCAATAGGATTCAGGTCTGGACTTTGGCTAGGCCACTCCAAAGTCTTCATTTTGTTTTTCTTCAGCCATTCGGTGGTGGACTTGCTGGTGTGTTTAGGATCATTGTCCTGCTGCAGAACCCAAGTTCGTTTCAGCTTGAGTACACGAACAGATGGTCGGACATTCTCCTTCAGGATCTCTTGGTAGACAGAAGAATTCATAGTTCCTTTTATCACGGCAAGTCTTCCAGGTCCTGAAGCAGCAAAACAGCCCCAGACCATCACACTACCACCACCATATTTTACTGTTGGTATAATGTTCTTTTTCTGAAATGCAGTGTTCCTTCTACGCCAGATATACTTGGACACACACCTTCCAAAGAGTTCCACTTTTGTCTCATCGGTCCACAGAATGTTGTCCCAAAAGTCTTGGGGATCATCAAGATGTGTTGTGGAGAAATTGAGACGAGCTTTGATGTTCTTTTTGCTCAGCAGTGGTTTTCTCCTTGGAACTCTGCCATGCAGGCCATTTTTGCCCAGTCTTTTCCTGATGGTGGAGGCATGAACGCTGACCTTAACTGAGGCAAGTGAGGCCTGCAGTTCCTTGGACGTTGTTGTGGGGTCTTTTGTGACCTCTTGGATGAGTCGTCGCTGCGCTCTTGGGGTAATTTTGGGCGGCCGGCCACTCCTGGGAAGGTTCACCACTGTTCCATGTCTTCGCCATTTGTGGATAATGGCTCTCACTGTGGTTCGCTGGATTCCCAAAGCTTTGGAAATGGCTTTATAACCCTTTCCAGACTGATAGATCTCAATTACTTTCTTTCTCAATTGTTCCTGAATTTCTTTGGGTCTCAGCATGATGTGTAGCTTTTAAGGATCTTCTGGTGGACCTTACTGTGTCAAGCAGCTCCTATTTAAGTGATGCCTTGATTGTGAACAGGTGTGGCAATAATCAGGCCTGGGTGTGGCTAGAGAAATTGAACTCAGGTGTGGACAACCACAGTTATAGTATGTTTTAAAAAGGGGGGCAATCACTTTTTCACACAGGGCCATGATGGTTTGGATTTTTTTTCACCTTTAATAATAAACACCTTCATTTACAAATTGCATTTTGTGTTTACTTGTGTTGTCCCTGACTATTGTTTAAATTGGTTTGATGTTCCGAAACACTTAAGTGTGACAAACATGCAAAGGAACAGGAAATGAGGAAGGGGGCAAACACTTTTTCACACCACTGTACATTTCCCATGAAGCTCATCTACACTGCAGAGTGCATGAGCATCATGGGAAATGTAGTTCCAAAACATCTGGGGTGCCAAGGTTCACCATCACTGCACTATAAAGGTCAAGAGGAGGAAACACTACAGCTGCACAGAAGTGTTAAAGGTTGAAGAAAACAGCATTGCCCTTATTGACGAAGGGTATTAACGAATTGCTATGCAAAGGCAGCAATAGTAAGGGCCACTTGGCGACATTTTATTTACAAAAACCGAAATTAAAACTGTTTCCTAATGAAGGAGTTTCTGTAAAACTTAACTCCAGGCAGATATCGAGCATCATATAGTTAAGGTGGTTCTAAAGCCTCAAGGTTTTTTTTTACCTTAATGTTTTCTTACCTGAGCCTGATCCAACGACCTGCACAAGAGCAGTGGCTCTTGCCGCTGTCTCCCTCCTCATTGGGCATATTGGTAGCAGAGGGAGCCACTGGCTCCTGCTGCGGTCAATGAAATGGTGTGACAAGGGAGCACAGGTGGGGGGCAGAGCAGCCTGGTCTGTGTCAATAGACGCAGACAGAGCGGCTCAGGAGCAAGCCGCGTTCCATGGGGGCACTCGCCAAAGAGGCGGAGCCTGGAACGCTGGCGGGGGACCCCAAAAAAGGAGGATCGGGGCTGCTCTGTGCCAAACATTACTATGCTGCTGTTCCCTTTGTGTCCAACCACAGTCTGGGGCAAGTCTTGAACTGGATATAGTGCAGACTGCATACAGACCTTGTGCCTGGCTACATCATCTGACCGGGGTGCCTACATTACAAGTGCTGTTCAGCCGAATTACAGATTGTTTGGTAGATAACTTTTGTTTCCTTTATACACAAATGTACATTTAACCACTTGCATGGAAATCTGCTTTAAAGTGGTTGTATACCCTTACAGATTACTTTGACCTACAGGTAAGCCTAGATTAAGGCTTACCTGTAGGTCCAAGAAATATCTCCCAAATCTAAAAGGTTTGGGAGATGTTTACAGAAATAGCGGCACCGCTGTTTACGGCGCATGCGCGCCGTAGACAATAGCGCAGGGGCACTGCGCGCGCCGCAAGTGAAGGCAAACATGCCGTCACTTACGGCTCCAGCGCGCATGCGCCGGCGTGACGTCATCGCTTCTCCGGCCACTCACAGCGCCAGAGCAGCGATACCCGGAAGGAAGATGGAGGCTCCGTACACAAGGGGGCAGCGGTGACATCGCTGGCTCCTGTGTCAGGTAAGTGACACATAATGGGCTACTATGCGATGCATAGTAGTCCATTATGCTTTACCTTTGCAGGAAAACAAAGAGGAAGTAAACGCATCAGGGTTTACTTCCTCTTTAAGAGAAAAAAATAATAATTACTTTACACTTAACATCTCTCTTGCCAACATACCCCTCCCATAAGATCAGCTAGCAACCTCCTCCTTCACCAGACAGAGGAGAGTTGGCAAACACTTTAAAATTAAATAAATAAATAAGGAGGTAAGGGTCGTTCACACTAGAACGCGATCTGTGGCACATTTCCTGCACCGCATTCAAAGCGCACTGCCCTTGCAATCTGAAGCAGGTATCAAGTTAACAACGCCCCAAACGCAGTGCATCTTTCCACACCAGATCTCATGGTACAAAAGTACCACGTGATCCAGTTGCAGTGCATTTCCAGATTGGAAGAGTGCATGCGCTACTTTTGGTGTGGTGCGATTTCAGTTCATTCAATAGGAATGCATGTGAATCACATGTTGCATTCCTGTGCGATTTCTAGTGTGAACTAGCCCCAATCCTGTAAAATACATTATAATAGTTGTAACCTTTTTAAAACAGTTTGTGCTAGGATTACATTTAGATGGATGTCTAGCTAGATCCATCTTCGTTAGACTGATGCAAACTCTGCATTCTAAATGCACAAAAAGTATTAGACTGTTACCTGGTTTGTTTAATCCAGCAATTAAAGTGTATTATATTAAAACACAAAAGTAACCAATCAGTTTTCACTGATGGGTCATTGAAGGAAGAACTGGACAGGCTGATTAGCAGTGTAATTGCATTTTGCTATCTTCCTTGGAAAATAAGTCTTCCTATGCTGCCTCTGGGAGCAAATGTCACTATAATGTCATCACTTAGATCTTTAGTTTAGGTTAACTTACGTTTTCGCTCTTTTATTGCCTTTATTTCTTCTTCACTCTATTAAAATAAAAAAAAAAATAAAGTTTAGTGTATGTCAAGACACAAAAAAAAAAAAAAAGGGGGCGTGGCCTAGCCGGGATCCGAGATGGCAGCTTGAGGTGAGAGCTCCCGCACAGAGAGGACTCATATAGCTGATAAAGTGGGCAATAATCGCCCTATCAACGATGGGCAGAACAAACAGAAGCACCTCAACCCCCAGAGCGGTGACTGATCCCGGAACACAACCCGGAAAGGACATCCTGGAGCTTTTCCGGTCCCAGAAGGCAGGAAAGAGCGAGGCATCACAAGCGCCCCAGGCCGCACAGGCCTCACAGGTCTCATCCCCGCTCTCTCGCAGTAACAGCGACCCAGCAGCAGCGATGGAAGGCGCTGATAATCCAAATCAACCCCCAAGCCTCCTGGACCTACAGAATGACCTGCAGAAGGTGGCCCTAGATATAAGGCACACCATTACAGCCGCAATCTCAGACTTGAAGGTGGACATCCACAGCATGGCACACAGGACGCTGAAAAAACCTCACATGCACAAGCGGCGGCTATCAGGCAAGTCCAACAAGCCTATGACACCCAGCTACCACACATTTTCGAGCTCCACCGACAAGTGGAACACCTCGACAATAGGGGTCTCCGCCATAACTTGCGGGTAAGAGGGGTACCGGTGTAATGGAAATTTGTAAGTTCTGTATATAATTGTATTCTATTTTGTATGTATTGCACACTGCCCTCACTGTGCACACGGCACTAATAATGTTTTCAGTACAATGTTTACATTCTTTTGAGTCCTGATTAGCATTAGTCTGCCTATGATACGCCCCTTGTTACCATAAATGTACAATTGTAATATTAATGTGACACCTACGTAATCATGTGTATAAAAACCTTCAATTGCGTCATAATAAAGCATAACGGTTATTTGGAAAGATGCTGAGCGTATCTTTTGTGTCTGTTCCCTACTGCAGTAGTTATTATTAATTTGGAACCACTAATCAATATGAGGATAGGCGTTGCCTATCTATAAATTTCCAGGACAGGTGGTGAGCCAGCCAGGAGGGGTTAAAAGGTGACCCTGAGTATCCGAAAAGAGGAGCTTGAGACGATCCGGGAATTTCTGATAATCAGCCGGCTGAGGTAAGCCTTTTGCTTACATTTGAGTTATCAGACTTCCTTGATCGGTAAGGCATTTTCGGAACAAAGGGTACCTATCTTACTCCCCTTAATCGAACTGTATTGATTGGTGGTTATATGTTATGTTGTCAATGTCTACTGTCCATCGGAGTGTTATAGATAAGAAAGGGAAGAATAGTGCCGTTCACAGGTATATGTAGTACATCTGCTAGATAAAGTAGTTTAGAGGCAAGAGGGTATAGGCACACGTAGAGAAGACTGGCCAGTCATTATGGGCATTAAATTAAGTAAGGGAATGAAGGGTAAGAGACCCTCAAAAATGCCCAGCGCAAGAGGAGCGCTATATATGAACCGAAGGTGCGCTTCCGCCTATACTGAGCCCCTAGATTAATGGTTAAAGTGGACATGGATCCACAATGGGTAACTGGGTTACCACCGAAGTCCACAGGGACTAAGAATCATGCAGAGTACACAGCTAGAGAAACAGATATCTATGTGAGCAGGATGGATGAAGGGTGACAATTAACACTAGACAGAAAGGGACATGTTAAGTTGTGGGATTAATTTGGGGTCAGGCACTACAATTAGTAAAGTCAAGAAACAGAGAAATGAGAGTTCAAACAGAATACTTTATATGTTGTTTATATGTTGTCAGAGAGGGAAGATGGGATGAGCACTATGGCTGCCCGTCTGATCATAGAAGGTACAGTATGTGAAGTATGGTATTACAATACATTGGATGCAAAGGATATCAGAACAAAATAAGGAAAGCAGAAATTTAGCAAGGAAGTATTTAAAAGAGTTAAAAGAATGTGAGAGAATGATATGCATGTGTTGTGTACAAATGGGAAAAATGTAAGCGATTTTAGAGAGATATTTGTGTATGTGTGTGAATGCTGGAACCTGTAGTTCTATCTCTTGTGTGTGTCATGTACGCAGATGTGACCCCCTCCTTTGTGCTCTCCTGAAAGAATGTAGCTGGGATGAGAGGTTGGTGATAAGCTATAAGGACACCATGCCAATTTCAGTTTTTTAGACAAAACATTTATAACTTTATGTGCCGGGTTAACGAATCTAATGATAAACAATGTGATCACAATTATTTTTGAATCTGTTTTCCAAACATGGTAAAATGAAGGTTACATTTAACCGTGTATTACACAAATTGAATATCCTTTGATAGTGGAAACAGTGCATTTAATAAGGAATTAAGTAATATGTCCCCCTTTAAGGAACGTTATCTGTGGATATACGTTAGGGTGTGATATTGAAATTATCATTTGAGTATTCATTTCTAATATGAGTTTAACAATTTTATTAATAATATAGATATATTGAAACTGGTTTAGACAACCTTTGATTGGAAATTAAATACAGGTTAATGGGGAATTGATAAAAATAGGATTAGTTTAGATTAAATTAACAATTTGGTAATTTTACATGTATTGAGTGGAAAGAAAAAAGATTAAAGCCCCATACACACGGTCGGACTTTTTCATGGATTCTGTCCGATCGGACAAGGTTGTTGAAAAATCAGACCGTGTGTATGCACCATCGGACAGTGTTCGTCGGTTTGTCCGACGGACAAAGTCTTATCTCCTGCTGGAAAGATTTGCCGTCAACCCGGTCCGATCACACCAAACCCGATCGTGTGTACGGTTGTCCGACCGGACAAAGTGCTACGCATGCTCAGATCACATTACAAGACCAAAGCTATTGGCTACTAGCCTCTACGTAGTCCCGTCGTAGGCAACAAACGTCACCACGTTCAAAATGATCGGATTTTCCGACAACTTTGTCCGACCGTGTGTACGCAAAACCAACATCAGACAAAGTATGACGGACATGGTCTGACGGACCTGGTCCGCGGATTGTCCGACCGTGTGTATGGGGCTTAAGATGAGGTTGTTAATTGGAATATAGCTGCCATAATGTTTAACAAAGCCAAGATGGATGGGATACATAAGAAGTTTTTCTACAAAAATTAAATCTTAAAGTCTGATAATAAATTGATGTGCGGCCCATGATGTGAGAGTAATAATAAATAAAATGTAAATATGACAGACCCATCACATCAAGTCCACACACCCTGTTAGGATAGATCCCACCTGCAGCCAGTTGTTTTATAGTTTTTGATGTGGCTGAGCGCTTTGTTTGTTTTTATTTGTTTTTATTTTTGAATCCAAAGCAGAATGTGTGGATTGTGAAATGATGTGCCCCTTTTCCTTGTAAGTACAGTGGGTATAAGCAGAAGAATATTTTGGATTTATGGACATCTCTCCATGACCGCAGGGTATTGTTATCATTTATTATAATATTGCCAGGAAAAAGTTGTCTTTTTGAAACATGAACCTGGAGTTCTTACACAAACAGCATGATAGAAAACAAGCCATTGTAATATATTTATGCAAGCTGGACCCAGTAGTGAAGGGTTCACCCTGATATATCAGAGCTGTACCTTTATGCAAAGGTGCTATTAGACAAAGTTAGACATTATTTTGGTCAAATATTAAATTTTTAATGGTCCGACATTCTGCGCAGCAAATATACAGCTAACTAAATGTTTGTCTAATGAAAGGTTTAAAATATGAGTTTGTTTTGTTTGTTTATGTACAAATCCAACAATGAAAAATGCGTACATTTTAATCCAGCCACCTTATTGCCCCTATTGGAGAAGGCTGTAGACGGGGGAGACCACATGTGTTAAATTGATGAAGTAGGAATCAGCTGCTGTGAGCCCAGTGCAGGACACACTCCCTGAAGACCCAGATATTTATTTTTTTGTAGAGTTATTCCCGGTTTTATACCGAGTATGCAGTTTATCACCCAGAAGGATACTCTGTATATAGAGTCATTGGATCCTTTTTCCCCAGCTCAAGAAGCAGAGCTCCATGTTTTTAGCAAAGCCTGTGAGCTATAAAATGAGAGTATATTTATATAGATAGTAGAGAATTAAAGAGCTTCTGGTTCCATTTGAAGGGCCAGAAGTTTGTTTTTACTTTGGCAGGTAAACCAATCAAGCATACTAAGTTAATTTTACCGGCTGTTTTCAGCCTTCCAGGTTCTTGCTGAGGTAGCCATACTAACATTAGAACTCACACATGGAAGCAGACCGACTAAGGATGCTGCATTTACAGCCCTGGACACTTGCTGGGTCTGTGCAACTCACAGATTCCACCCTAGTTCTGGCCCAGTATAGCTGGGATTAATAATTCAACTTTAAGGACCCCAGAACCAGAAGAACAAGTGGTCCACAGTGGGCAACTTCTTATGAAACAGGACATTGGAAAAGGTGATCAATCATTTGTTTTTCACAATGAAAAGTAATTTTGTAATGTAAAAAGTTGTTCAGCTATTATTTTCTCCACAATGGAGTTTTTGCCTCTTTGGCCAGGACTACCTCCACCTAAGTGTGTGGAGGTTCCAGGTTAAAGGTGATAGCAGGTATGGTTAGTGATCAAAATATTGATCAAAAGAGAGGAGACTGTAATGGAAATTTGTAAGTTCTGTATATAATTGTATTCTATTTTGTATGTATTGCACACTGCCCTCACTGTGCACACGGCACTAATAATGTTTTCAGTACATGTTTACATTCTTTCGAGTCCTGATTAGAATTAGCCTGCCTATGATACGCCCCTTGTTACCATAAACGTACAATTGTAATATTAATGCGATACCTACGTAATCATGTGTATAAAAACCTTCAATTGCGTCATAATAAAGCAGAACGGTTATTTGGAAAGATGCTGAGCGTATCATTTGTGTCTGTTCCCTACTGCAGTAGTTATTATTAATTTGGAACCACTAATCAATATGAGGATAGGAGTTGCCTATCTATAAATTTCCAGGTCAATGGTAAGCAGGACAAATCAAGGACGGGAATCTCTCTAACGGGGGACAGAAAGCAATAAAAACAAGAAATAAAAAAAATAAAAAAAGTTTTGCCTTTAGTTATACCTTAATTTATGTCTTTTATATTTGCTCGAAGTTCAGCTTTAATTGAAGCAAAAGAAACAATTATATATGACAGAAGCTTGTTTTTTAATAACAATTCTCAAAATGGCAATTATAAACTTTTGATCAGTTTAAACAAAACTAGAGCTATATTTAAAGATCCTGCTAAGAAGGAAAAAGTGGGAGAACTTGTAACAACTTTTAAAGAGTTCTGTCCAGCATCGGTCTCTACATGTGCGCTCTAAAGACTCTCTAAATAAATAAAATAAAATGGAAATTATGAGGAGGCTCAGAGGAAAAGGGGTAGTAAGAAAACATTTACAAAACTGGCTTACAATGCTTGATCTGGATTTAGGGTCCTCCAGGGAATTAGGAAGGACTGAAACAGAAACTGTCCAGATGGTAAATACCGGTCATAGTCAAAACTTCCGCGAAGGTTGTCACTTTGACTCCAAGAAGTAGTGCTGATTCCAGGGAAGCTCCAGGAACAGCAACCCGCCTAAAGCTGAAAGCAGTACTGCACCCAGAAAATGGGATTCACTGGATGACCATTTCCCTTTAAAACACTAGCAAAATCAGTAGGTACAGCGGGTGCCTGGTATCTGTTAACCACTTTCAGACCGGACCAATTTGCAGCCAAAGGACCAGGCCCCTTTTTGCGATTCGGCACTGCGTCGCTTTAACTGACAATTCTGCGGTCGTGCGACGTGGCTCCCAAACAAAATTGACGTCCTTTTTTTTCCCACAAATAGAGCTTTCTTTTGGTGGTATTTGATCGCCCCTGCAGTTTTTATTTTTTGCGCTATAAACAAAAAAGAGCGACAATTTTGAAAAAAAAAACGTATTATTTTTTATTTTTTGCTATAATAAATATCCCCCAAAAATATATAAAAAAACGTTTTTTTTCCTCTGTTTAGGCCGATACGTATTCCTCTACATATTTTTGGTAAAAAAAATTGCAATAAGCGATTATTGATTGGTTTGCGCACAAGTTATAGCGTTTACAAGATAGGGGATAGTTTTATAGCATTTTTATTAATAATTTTTTTTTATTACTAATGGCGGCGATCAGCGATTTTTATTGTGACTGCGACATTATGGCGGACACATCGGACATTTTTGACACATTTTTGGGACCATTGTCATTTATACAGCAATCAATGCTATTTAAATGCATTGATTCCTGTATAAATGACACTGGCAGTAAAGGGGTTAACCACAAGGGGGCAGTGTAGGGTTTAAGTATGCCTAGGGGTGTGTTTCTTACTGTGGGGGGCGTGGCTGTCAGCTAGTGAATGCTGATCTCTGCTCCAATCACAGGGAGCAGAGATCGGCGTCACTAGTTGCTAGGCAGAACGGGGAGATGCTGTGTACTTCCGCATCTCCCCATTCAGCCTTCCCGTGAGACGATCGCGGGTATTCCCGCGGCGATCGAGTTCGCGGGACCCGCAACTGGCCTCACGGGGGTCCCGACCGGCGCGTTAGCGCGCCGCTCCTGGCGCGCTCCTGATGGCACGGCAGGCATTAAGGAGGGACTTGTATATACGCCCTCCTGCCCGTACGTGCCATTCTGCCGACGTATATCGTCGTGCGCCGGTCAGGAACCGGTTAAGAAATAAACTTTTTTTTTTTGGCCCAACCTTGCATTAACCAGTCCCCGACCGGCGCACGAAGATGTACATCGGCAGAATGGCACAGACAGGCATAAGGGCGTACAGGTACATCCCTTTAAGAATGACGCTGTGCCATCACGTGCGCACCGCGTGCACGTCGGTTGGGACCAGCGTGAGTCCGGTCGCGGGTCCCGCGGACTCGATCACCACGGGGATACCGTCTCACGGGAAGGCTGAACGGGGAGATGCAGAAGTAAACAGCATCTCCCCATTCTGCCTAGCAACAAGTGATACTGATCTCTGCTCCTTGTGATTGGAGCAGAGATCAGTGTCCACTAACACACAGCCACGCCCCCCACAGTTAGTAACACACCCCTAGGAACACTTAACCCCTACACTGCCACCCCCTGGTTAACCCTTTCACTGCCAGTGTCATTTACAAAGGAATCAGTGCATTTGTATAGCACTGATTGCTGTATAAATGACAATGGTCCCAAAAATGTGTCAAAAATGTCCGATGTGTCCGCCATAATGTCACAGTCACAATAAAAATCACTGAACGCCGCCATTACTAGTAAAAAAAAATGTATTAATAAAAATGCTATAAAACTATCCCCTATTTTGTAAACGCTATAACTTTTGCGCAAACCAATCAATAATCGTTTATTGCGATTTTTTTTTTACCAAAAATATGTAGAAGAATACGTATCGGCCTAAACTGAGGAAAAAAATTTTTTTTTTATATATTTATGGGGGATATTTATTAAAAAAATATTGTTGCTCTTCTTTTCTTTATAGAGCAAAAAATTAAAACCGCGGGGGCGATCAAATACCACCAAAAGAAAGCTCTATTTGTGGGAAAAAAAGGATGTCAATTTTGTTTGGGAGCCACATTGTCAGTTAAAGCGACGCAGTGCCGAATCGCAAAAAGTGGTCTGGTCTTAAGCCAGCAAAATGGTCCGGTCTGAAAGTGGTTAAAGACAAACTATTAAGGGCAGTGGCAGCACCTTCTAAAAAAGTGTCTCATCCTCGCCTCACACACAGCAAGCAAGGTATGCCATCAGGGCCGCCATCAGGGGGGGTACAGCCCATACACCTGTAAGGGGCCCGAGCGTCTAGACTGGTCCATTTGAAGTGAATGTGAGTCGGCAGCTGTATCACTGAGCTTGCATCGGGCTCTTTGCTGCCACCTCTGGCAAATTCCTGCATGTGCACTCCTCGTGTGTGCACAAGAGCTGGGACCACCTCTGGCAAATTCCTGCATGTCTGATCTCCTTCGTGATGTGCACAAGAGCTGGGGGACCAAGACACAGGTATCTCTCCCCCAAGCCTGTCCCCACACACCCTCTCACCTGCTGACCTGTGAATGGGGAATCACTCCGCAGTGTTATTGTGTTCTGCCAGTGAATACGATGATCAGTGTTACTAACTATAGCTGGCAGCACTGATTGTTTTAGGGAAAACCTGACAGGCTGGTTGTACTCAAGTCGGTTAATAGGTTGACTTGTGTAAAACCTGCTAGCCTATACATAGATCGACTATGGCTGGTCTCTGCTTAATTGGTGTAAATTCAATCCATGTATGGCCCGCTTAACCACTACGCAGTCCCTAAACATCCTTCCACAAACCTTTTTACATTTTTTTCCTTCCCAGATTACTTCATCCGCCTCTCCTATACATAGTGCCCACTGTCATACCCTCCACACTTCTCTCCTATACATAGCACCTGCTGTTATATCCTACACACTCCTCTCCTTTACATAGTGCCCGCTGTCATGCACATCTCTCCTTACATAGTGCCCACTGTCGTACCCTCTACACTCCACTCCTGTACATACTGCTCACTGTCATACCCTCCACACTCCTCTCCTATACATAGTGCACCACCTTACAAGTAAGGACTGTTCTACAAGTGAAGGGGGGGGGGGTGTACGGGTGTGTGTGTTCAATGGGTACATGTGTCTAGCCATACGCTCTTAAAAACCTTGTAAGTAATAACATATGGTAGTGATCAATGTGATTACATATAATGTAAGGGGCTTAAATACAAAAAAAAAAAGGTATACAATAAATAACGAACTCCAAATTCTAGGCGCTAGCGTGGTATGTCTACAGGAGACGTATATCACACATGGGGCAGGGGTTAAATTAGCATCACATCAATTCCCGATCTGGTTCTATGGAGGCACACCATCACCACACTCAAGAGGGGTAGCTATTGGCTTTAATAGCACAATAAGGTTTGAAGTGGAGGAGCGTCTGGTAGACCCAGAAGGAAGGTATTTGTTTATAAAAGGAAAATTGTTTAATATGAAGTGTACGATTGTAAATGTATATGCACCGAATAAGAACCCTGACAGATTTCTCAAGAAAGTATTAAAAAAACTTGATGACTTCAAGGATGGTAAATTGATTGTGGCAGGGGACCTGACCTGGAGCATTGACCCCAGAGTAGATACTTCAGGGGGAGGAAATGGAGTTACTGAGTAGAGACAGAGAACAGTCAAAAATGCATTGGCTAACTGGCAGTTGCAAGACGCATGGAGGATCAGCCATTTAAAAGAGCGGGATTATACCCACTTCTCCTCTGTTCATAACTCATTTTCTAGGATAGACTATATCCTAATAGAACATCAACTTGTATCTGCCTTGAAAAAGGCAGGAATTAAACCTACCACCTTGTCAGACCATGCCCCAGTGCAAATTCAACTGGAGATAAAGGGAGACGTGGGCTCGGGGAGAACTTGGAAGCTAAACGATTCATTCATTCAGGACCTAGAATCGATCAGTAGGATTGAGCAAGAATTGACAACTTTTTTTGAGCTAAACGATACGCCAGAAATCTCCAGAGCCACCGCCTGGGAAACATACAAAGTTGTTATAAGAGGGATTCTGATCGGGATTGGGGCAGGGAAAAAGAAGGAAAGGGAGAAAAAGAAAGCCCAGTTATATAGGGAGATCCAGGAATTGGAGCAAAAAACTAGACCTAAAGGGATACCGGACAGACAGGACCTGATAGCTAAAAAGAGAGAGATACAAGAGTGCCTTGAGCAAGAGAGGAAATCAGCATTTCATAATATAAATAAGGAAAGATATCAGTGGGGAAATAGGTCAGGCAAATGGATGGCGAGACGGGTGAAGGAAAAGAAGAACAGGACCTTTATCCCAATGGTTAGAGATAGAATACCCCACGCATCGCGGAAAATCTCCATTCTTACTATAGTGCTCTGTACAATATAAGCCAGAGAGGTGAAGACAGGGGAAAACAGAGTGAAGTAATAAGGGAGTATTTACGGGACCTGGACTTCCCAAAGGGAGAGAAGGAGGAGATGGAGGCATTGGAGGCCCCCATGTCGAAAGAGGAAGTGGAGAGAGCAATTAAAAGTACTGCCCTGGGTGGAAGTCAGGGCCCTGATGGATACTCCATCCTGTATTACAAGAAGTTCCATAAGCAACTAGTCCCCAAATTATGCGATTATTTCAATGCAGTAGGAGCAGGCCAATTTCATTATTAAATGCAGATATAAAGATCTTTGCAAAAATAATAGCAGAAAGACTCAAAGCTTACTTCAAGAAATGGATCCACAATGATCAAGTGGGGTTTGTCCAGGGGAAGGAGGGGAGGGACAATTCGTTGAAGTCTATACTGTTGGTACAAGAAGTCATCAGGAGGGGTACCCCCAAAGTACTTATGTCAATCGATGCCGAGAAGGCTTTTGACAGAGTCAATTGGGGGTTCATGTTTGAGACGCTAAGGTACTTAGGGTTTGTTGAGAGGTTGATGGGATGGATTGAGTCCCTTTACTTCCACCCGACGGCCAGAATTAGAGTTAATGGCTCCCTGTCCTGCCCCCTTGAATTATTCAATGGGACAAGACAGGGATGCCCACTCTCACCACTTCTATTTATAATCACGTTGGAGCCCCTCCTGGTGGCAATACGCAAAAACCAAGATATCCAGGGAATCCGGGTTGGAAGTAGGGAATATAAGGTGGCCGCATTTGCAGACGATTTATTATTGTACATCTCCAAACCCAGAACAACAATCCCGATAATCCTGAAGGAATTAAAACAGTATGGGAAATTAACGAATTTTAAAATAAACATGACTAAATCCGAGATTTTTAACTTAACCTTGTCCGTAGTAGAGCAGAGAGCACTTCAAGTTAATTTACTGCTCAGTCGGTGTAAAAAGGAATTGGGTTATCTAGGTATAAAACTGACAGCACAAATAGGAAATCTCTTTGAAGCCAATTATATACCTCTACTTAATAAAATTAAAGACCAACTGGGCAGGACGCAATACAAAGCACTCACATGGACTGGAAAGATCAATGCAGTTAAAATGTTTATATTGCCCATACTAATTTATACATTTCAAATGGTCCCAATCCCTCTCCCACAGACTTATTTTGGAAAAATAAAATCCATGGTGTTGAAGTTTATTTGGGCCCGTAAACGTCCCCGTATCGCTTATGATGTATTGGTGAAAGATAAAGATAGAGGGGGATTAGCAATGCCAGAGTTTAAAACATTTTATGAAGCAGTTGTGATCTCTAGAATAACAGATTGGCTACATAATAAGACGGAGAAGAGTTGGGCGGAGTTAGAAATCACATTGAGTAGAACAGACATAGGGAAAATGATATGGATACCACCCCAACACCGAGACCTAGCAGCAAACACAAATATTTTGACAAAAAACACATTAAAGATTTGGGATGGAATAAACAAGAGACACAAATGGGATTACAATTCACCACTAATGTCACTTTTAGACACAATTTTCTTTTTGCCTGGGAAGGAGGAGCGTTTATATTTTAGTAGGTGGGCTAAAAGGGAGGAAATAGCACTACAGAAAGTGATGGTAGGGAAAAGAGTATGTAGCGAAATCACGCAGGATTGGGGACACAGGCCACTTGACAAATGGAGATATACTCAAATTCAACACTTGTGTGGGGGGGAGGGGGCTGAGAGCATTCAGGTGTGGGGGGGGGGGGCTGAGAGCATACAGGTGTGGGGGGGGGGCTAAGAGCATTCAGGTGTGGGGGGGGGGCTGAGAGCATACAGGTGTGGGGGGGGGCTGAGAGCATACAGGTGTGGGGGGGGGGGGGGGGGCTGAGAGCATACAGGTGTGTGTGTGGGGGGGGCTGAGAGCATACAGGTGTGAGGGGGGGCTGAGAGCATACAGGTGTGGGGGGGCTGAGAGCATACAGGTGTGGGGGGGGGGCTGAGAGCATACAGGTTGTGGACAAACCTTGTGGACAACCTTATCCCAGAAGAGTTGAATAACCATATAGTTGGTTATTTATATTTACCCCTGTGTATAGAGATATTTAGGAATAAATTGCCTTTTTTTTTAAACTTTACATATTAACTAAATTATACACTACACTTTTTTTTAAGGTTATTAACCGATTAATCGAAACAATAATCGGCCAACTAATCGATTATGAAAATAATCGTTAGTTGCAGCCCTACACTCAAGCTACACCTGGGTAAATGGGTAATAGGGAAGAAAGGAATTATAGATAACAATTCCTCAACCAGACAACCAAAACCGTCACCCCAATAGTAATGAATAAAGTGTGAGGCGTGTTCCTCTGAATCAGTAAACAACATATCAAAAAAAGACAGTCAACCTCCACACTCCCCACAATACCATGAACCACTGAATCTGGATGAGCTAACTCAAAAAAAATGGAGAAATTCCCAATACTGTCAGATCTGGTCGCCCAGTAGATACAGTAAGGCCCCCATGTACACTGAGGCTGGTAAACGGACATTCAGAGGCAGTTGGACGTTTTTTTTTTCAACTGCCCCTGAACTCATTCAATGTTATCCTATGTGACCATGTACACAGTTTTGTTAACAGCGTTTCTTATAAGGCAAAAAAATGAGTTCAGACGCCAAAGATTTCCAAGTTTTAGACGCAAAACCCCGCTAAACGCGGTACCGGCGTATAGCCGCGTTTATGTTTATAAGCGTTTTTAAAGGTGCACTATTTTTTTGACAGTAAATATCTCAAAAATTATGTCAAATGATGAAAAACCATAAAAAAAAATTAAAAAAAAAAAATTGTAATTGCTTGCAATAATACATAGACTATTTATATACCCTAAAGAGCCCTTGATCCAATCCAATACACCACTAGCATTGCTGTTATCCGAAGTATAATTGGAATTTGACCCATATGTTGTTAGATTTGAACAAGCAACTTGTGGCAGGTGACGTGGCATGTGGACAATCCACAACTTGTTGCAGGTGACGTGGCTAATGAAAATCCGCAACTTGTGGCAGGTGACGTGGCAAGTGACATGGCAAGTGGACAATCCACAACTTGTGGCAGGGGAAGTGGCAAGTGACATGGAAAGTGGACAATCCACAACTTGTGGCAGGCGACGTAGCAAGTGGACAATCCACAACTTGTGGCAGGTGACGTGGCAAGTGACTTGGCAAGTGGACAATCCACAACTTGTGGCAGGTGACGTGGCAAGTGACATGGCAAGTGGACAATCCACAACTTGTGGCAGGTGCCGTGACAAGTGACATGGCAAGTGCAAAATCCACAACTTGTGGCAGGTGACGTGGCAAGTGACATGGCAAGTGGACAATCCACAACTTGTGGCAAGTGACGTGGCAAGTGGACAATCCACAACTTGTGGAAGGTGACGTGGCAAGTGGATAGAAACTCTACAGATTAGTTCAGTGTATAATATATGAAAGTGTGATCCGGATAGTATACAGTCCCGGTATGATGATGAAAGAAACACCTATGGATTCCCAATGGGGAGATGGTGGGCGGTCCTGATGATTAATGGGGGCAATGATGACAAGTGTAGCAGTCTCGGCTCGCATGGTTGGACAGTCTCTGCCCTCGATGCAAATACCACAGGAACAGAAGGAACTGTAATTGGTGTCAATGGGAAAGGTGAGTATGCATATAATCTTTGTCAGTTCCCAGCCGGGTGTAAACAGCATAAATACAGCTCACCACTCTCCTGATACCCGGGCCGTCCTAAGCCATCTAGAGCTGTAAATTTGGTGTGATCACCTTGTCCTCACAGGATAGGAGAGAAGGGAGTCTGTTCATTGGCCAGTGCATGGGCGTAGCGTGAAGGGGTGCAAGAGTCACCATAGCAACCCCGCGTTCATCTCCAGGGGGCCCCGCAGCTCCCTGCTACGTCATCTTACATGCTGCATTTTACTATCACAAAATCCTGGAAATAGAATCCAGGTCCGATCCTCCCTGTGTCTCCTAGCATAGCTCTGCAATCCAGTCCGGAGCTTCTAGTTTGCCTTCTCCTCAGACCACCAGACCACACCCCTCCTCCACTCTCATTGGCTGGGGAGAAGTTGTGCCGTTACCTGAACGGAGTGGAGGACTGAGTGCCGTGGAGCCCGGGACAGGTAAGTGTGACTCTGTGCTGCTGTATGCTGGGGCATGTGTGATTACCAGGAGGAGGACTCCTATCATTACTTAGAGGTGGGGGGACATTTGTCATTACTAAGGGGGTGCATGTGGCTTACCAGGAGGGGGGCAAACCTCTGTTATTAACTTGGTGAGGGAAGGAATTGAATATGTTGCAACTGGGGTGGGGGGGGGGGCATGTGTCATTACCAGGAGGGGGGGCACAGGATTGCCAACCACCTGTAAATTTACAGACGATTTGTAAAAATCAGCCAATGTTACTGTGACAGACCTAGCCGGGACACAGGCTTTTTGAGAGGACTACATGCTAGCCTCCTGCCAGCTGATCACGGGCCCCCAAAATACACTCTCTGTATATGCATTTGGCATTAGAAATAGACTAGCATCTGACACCTTGTGTCCCATTCAATGTCATGAACTCAAGATGTTAATTGAGTTAGTTGATCCCATTGTCCTCTGCACAATGCAGGAGACGCTCCGTCTGTTACTGGTGGTCTCCTGCTATTGTGATGAGATGTCTTGTGGTGGTAATTATGTTAATTTATAATCAACTGTGTTTAGCTCGGTGACCACAAGTCTGGCCTGTAGTGAAATCCTGAGTCACATCGGCTGCTTAAAGGAATTAGCTAATTAGTTTATGTTAAGTTGTTACAAGTGTATTGTTAGAATAATATGAGCAGGAGGGGGGATCTCCTCTTCCTACTGTATATAAATGTAATCTTTGTAATAAATCTTCAGTCCATGTTTGAGCAACTAAGCAAGTGTTGTCTCGTTTGGTGCTTGGGAGCGGTTGGAATATCTTATACCTATATCCAGACTGGAAGCAAGTGATATATGACGAACGCACTCAAGAGGAGTGTAGGGACGTTCCGTCACATTGTTGGCAAGCAGTGGGATTGTGCTTCCTGCAGTCTGGGACATCCAAACCTCCACCTGGATCCAAGGTCCGGATAGCAGGAGAGGAGGAGAGGTACAGATACCAGCCGCCATGGAAGAGGAATTCAGGAGGAGGTTGCGAGAGATGCAGCTACAGCACAGAGGACCAGTATCAGAGCAGGTCCTGCTGGGATGGTTTGATTCTATTCGCTGTGAACTCTGGAAGGAAGCGCTAGCCTGTGAGCGGCGTCACCAGGGAAAAGTTCTCCCCTCCATCCAGGAAAGGTACTGGTCGCAGTATGGATTGCGGGTGCTGTTTTTGGGAGAGAAACCGCACAAGGAGCAGACAGCTGAATTAAGCAGGCTGATCTGGGCAGAGATGAAGCTGGATGAGAGTTACAGAGCCCTCCGGTGGCATGTATCCCAAGCATGCCCTTGGATAGCAGATGACAGCCCAACGGAAGGCTTAAGCTACGGCGGCCTGGGACTGTTGTATGTGAAGCTGACAGGGGACTCTAACTTTGGGAGTGATTTGGAGTGGCGGTTGGATGAAATCATGGATTTCAGAAAGGGGCTACTGAACGTCTCGGAAGTGCACTGGGCACTGGAAGATTTGGAGTTTCTGGCCGATCAGGAATGGGAGCTGGAGATCGCCTACAGACGTCTCCTAGACTCTGCTCAGTGCCAGGGCTGGGCTCCCCTTTGCCTGGGACTATAAGGAAATGCCAGTGGACAACTCTGAAATCCTGTCTGAAGAGTCAGCAATGTGGCAGAGTAACAGTGTGCTTTGCCAACCTGCCCCTGCAGCTATGGACGCGGAGGTCTTATGGCGGATGCAGCAAGTGCTGACTGACCTTGATGATCCTGTTTCTGCATGGGATGATCTTGGATGGAGGAATGTGCCTGTCCAGCAGCATGCCAGGGAATCGGCAGTGGAAAATATGGAAATTGCCACCCCAGAAACTGAAGTGCTGACAACCGGCCAGAGCTCTGCCAACCTCTGCTCAGCACTGATAGCATCTTCTAGGTTCCACGGACAGATGGTGAACCTCTATCCCAGACACCAGTTACAGAGACAGGGGATTTAATAGACTTTTCCGCTGAGGAAAAACAGCCTGATGAGCTCTCCATCAGAAGAGCTGGTATTAGGGCCAAACTTCATTGAGCTCTGCCCAGCACCAACAGCAGTATCTGTGGAGTTCCAGGAAGCCGGGGCAGTTGGCCCCTCTCTCCGGCAACAAGCTGATGTAGTGAAGCTGCTACTCCCAGCTGAATCACTGGCAACATGGCAGAGCACCGCTGGCCTCTGCCTAGCACCTACAGTGTCTCTACAGCTTCAAGAAGCTGGGGCGATCGGTTACACTGTCCAGCAGCAGACGGCGCCCAGAATGATGACACCAACCCAGCTAAAGTGCTGGCAACCGGACAGAGGGTCCAAGACCTCTGCCCCACACTTGTGGCAGTTCTGGAGGCCCAGGGTGAGGAGGTGGTGGTCACTCCGAGCAGCAGGGTTGTGTCACGCTCCCTGGTGGTGATGAGTCTGATTGGCAGAGAAGGGCCTCCCTTGCGGCTCCCGCTCGCCGGTCCCCTGATGATGGGACAGTAGGACCAGGAGTCAGGAGGGGCACAGGTGCCTGGCAGGAATGGTCAGACCGGTACAAGAGCTTCCTGGATGAGCTCAGCGGATGAGGTAAGTAGGTAGCTGTAGGCAGACTGGAACAACAGGCAGACTTGGATCTGTATGCAGACTGGAACAACAGGCAGACTTGGATCTGTATGCAGACTGGAACAACAGGTAAGCTGGATCTGTATGCAGACTGGAACAACAGGTAAGCTGGAACTGTGTGCAGACTGGAACAACAGGTAAGCTGGAACTGTGTGCAGACTGGAACAACAGGTAAGCTGGAACTGTGTGCAGACTGGAACAACAGGTAAGCTGGATCTGTATGCAGACTGGAACAACAGGTAAGCTGGATCTGTATGCAGACTGGAACAACAGGCAGACTTGGATCTGTATGCAGGCTGGTACAACAGGTAAGCTGGATCTGTATGCAGACTGGAACAACAGGCAGACTTGTATCTGTGTGCAGACTGGAACAACAGGCAGACTTGGATCTGTATGCAGGCTGGAACAGCAGGTAAGCTGGCTCTGGAATGGTCAGACAGGCCGGGTCAGATATCAGGCTGGCAGCAAGGTACAGATGGAGCAGACAACAGGATGGTCAAAGACAAGCCAAGGTCGATACACAGGGACAGAGCGGATGGTCAAGGATAGCCGGGTCAAACACAGGTAAACAGTCTTCAGATCAGGTTTCAAACACAGAACGTTGTAGAGCAGACAGCGGGGACCGTCAGTCACAGGAGGGTTTAAATAGCCTCACTGGCGCCAATGGAGGCGCGCACCCGTCCGCGCACGCTCGCCCTCGTCTGCGGGCGCGCGCGTGCACGCGCGCGCGCTCGCGCATGCGCAATGGCAGCCGAGAACGGGAACCAGAGATACTGAGGCGCCGATTACTGGCAGGATCATCAGGTCGCTGGCCACGGATGGAGCCCTCATGACATTGCCCCCCCCTAAGGGGCAGCCTCCGGATGCCCCTCGGGGCAAATTTCTCAGGATGGGCTCTCTTAAAAGATTGGACTAGACTCTTAGCGTGGATGTTCTCCTCGGGCTCCCAGGAGTTCTCCTCGGGGCCGTAACCCCTCCACTTGATTAGGAACTGGTTCTGGTTTTGCCTTCTTCTGACATTAAGGATGGCTTCCACCTCGAACTCCTCTTCCCCGTCCACCATGACTGGATCAGGAGGGATGGCCCTCCGGTTGGGGAAAGGGGTACTAACCGAGGGCTTCAGTAATGACACATGGAAGACCGGGTGAATCTTCAAGGAATCTGGAAGTTCTAATTCATAAGCCACCTCGTTGATCCTCCTCTTGACCGGGCAGGGGCCCAAGAACTTGGGGCCCAGTTTCCGTGAAGGGCAAGCCAGTTTTAGGTTAGAGGTGGATAGCCATACAGTTTCGCCCGGGACAAGCACCAGTTCCCCCCGTCTTTTTTTGTCAAATACGGTTTTGTTGTACTCCTGGGTCCTAGTCATGGTCTCCTGAAGAAGTTGGTTGTTGGTGGAAAAGAACTGGATTCGCTCTTGGACTGCTGGCACAGTGCAGTCAGGAAGTGAGTTCGGCAGAAATGCCGGGTGGTACCCATAGTTGGCGAAAAAGGAGTCTGTTTGGTGGCGGAGTGGGTGGCGTTGTTATATGCGAACTCGGCCAGGGGCAGAAGGGAGATCCAGTCATCTTGGGCGAAGGAGGAAAAGCAGCGCAAGTACTGCTCCAGGGTCTGATTAGTCCGCTCCGTCTGCCCATTGGACTGAGGGTGGTACGCAGAGGAGAGAGAGAGTTCGATATCCAAGGACTGGCACAGGGACCTCCAGAATCGAGAGGTGAATTGCACCCCTCGATCCGAGACGATGTTAGCCGGGACCCCATGAAGGCGGACAATTTCCCTAATAAAGGCCCGTGCCGTCTCTGGAGCTGAGGGGGTGCCCTTCATGGGAATGAAGTGAGCCATCTTGGATAACCGATCGACGATCACAAAGATCGTCGTGTGGCCTTCGGCTGGGGGTAACTCCACAATAAAATCTAGGGAGATCATCCTCCTGGGACGATCTGGGACAGACAGGGGTTTAAGGAGACCCCTGGCCCTGGTTTTGGGATTCTTGTTCCGGATGCAGGTGGGGCAAGTGTCCACAAATTTTTTACAGTCAGCCCGTAGTTGCGGCCACCAGAAGGTACGCTGTACCAAGTCGGTGGTCTTAGCGACACCAAAGTGACCAGCCAGGGCGTGGTCATGGCACAGCTCCATAGTTGTTACCCGGAGCTGTTCCGGGGTGTAGATCTTGTCCCCGTACCAGAATAGTCCATCCTTCTCCTGTAGCTGGGTTTCGGAAGTGGGCCTTTGCCCTGCTGAGGCACGTTTGAACTTGGACAGTAAGTCCTCTTGAAGAAGGAGAAAGTTTCCAGGGGCCAGAATAGTGTCAGGGGGATCTTCTTCCTGGTGCTTGTGGTACATCCTAGACAGGGCATCTGGTTTGACATTCTTGGATCCGGGCCGGTATGTCACATGGAAAGTGAATCGGGAAAAGAAAAGTGCCCATCTGGCTTGTCTGGGTTTCAGTCTCTTAGCTGACTTCAAATATTCCAGATTCTTATGGTCGGTGAGTATTAGAATGGGGTGAGAGGCCCCCTCCAGGAGGTATCGCCATTCTTCTAGGGCGGCCTTGATCGCCAGTAGTTCTCGGTCGCCCACATCATAGTTCCTCTCGGCCGAGGACAACTTGCGGGAGAAGAAGGCGACCGGGTGCAGCAGAGACTTGTCCCCCTGTCTCTGGGACAGGATGGCACCCACCGCGATCTCGGAGGCATCAACCTCCAAGGTGAAGGGTAGAGAGGAGTCCGGATGCCTGAGGATGGGTGCCGAGGTAAACAGAGTTTTAAGGGCATCAAAGGCCCCCTGGGCCTCGGAAGACCATCGTAACCGGGTCCCTTGTTTGGTCAGTTGGGTGATAGGCGCCACAATGGCGGAGAACCCCCTGATAAATTTACGGTAAAAATTGGCAAAGCCAATGAACCGTTGGATGCCCTTTTTGTCTGCCGGAGTGGGCCATTCCAAGATGGCAGAGATCTTCTGGGGGTCCATTTTGATGCCTGTACTTGAGATGATTTGCCCAAGGAAGGGGATACTCTCCTGTTCAAACTGGCATTTCTCTGCCTTGGCATACAGACCGTGGATACGGAGCCGTCCCAGGACCTCCTTGACGTGTCTGCGATGGGTCTCTAAAGAGGGGGAGAAAATCAAGATATCGTCCAGATATACCACGGCAAACAAGTCCAGGAAGTCCCGGAGTACGTCGTTAATGAAGTATTGAAAGGTTGCGGGGGCATTGCACAGGCCGAAGGGCATCACGAGATACTCGTAATGCCCATACCGTGTCCGAAAGGCCGTCTTCCACTCATCCCCATCCTTAATCCGGACCAAATTGTAAGCCCCCCGTAGGTCAAGCTTCGTGAAGATGGTGGCCGTGCCAAGCCTCTGGAAGAGTTCAGGGACCAACGGGAGAGGGTAACGGTTCTTGACCGTAATGCTGTTCAACTCCCTATAGTCCACACAGGGCCGAAGGGTGTGATCTTTTTTCTCCACGAAAAATATGCCTGCGCCCGCAGGAGAGGTAGATGGGCGGATGAAGCCTTTTCGGAGGTTCTCCTCAATGTACTCTTTCAACTTGCCTTGCTCCACTTCTGTCAGGGGGAAGACCCTTCCAAAGGGGATCTCTGCTCCAGGGAAAAGTTCAATTGGGCAATCATAGGCCCTGTGAGGAGGAAGCACCTCTGCTGCCTGTTTGCTGAAGACGTCTAGATAGTCGTGGTAGGCCTGGGGAATAGCCTGACGGAGGTCCATCTCAGAGTCCCCACTTGACAGAGTAGCCAGCTGGGAGGAATTAGAAGGTCTGCAAGACATCTGACAATACTGAGAGGAGAAGGAAACCATCCCAGTGGCCCAGTCGATGACTGGGTTGTGGGCCCTCAGCCACGGCATGCCCAAGATTATAGGGGATAATGGAGAGGAAATAATGTCCATGCAAAGAAGTTCCTGATGGTTGTCCGAGATGGTCATGGGCAGTGGGATGGTCTCTTGCGTAACCGGGCCTGAACGGATGGAGGAGCCATCCGCCAGGTAAACTGACAGTCCCTGGGATTTAGACTGGAGGGAGATCCGGTGTTGGGCAGCGAAGGAAGAGTCCATGAAGCAGCTGCATGCCCCGGAATCAATAATGGCGGGTACCTGAAGGATTCTTCCCGGAAGCTGTAATGAGACAGAAAGAGCAAGGTGAGAGGAGACCCGGGTTGAGGGGTCCATGGAGCAAGTAGGCATGAGAGGGCACTTACGAGCCTTGGCCGGACAGTTCCTTACGTAGTGCCCAGGCTCACCACAGTAAAGGCACAAGTTGTTGACCCGACGACGTTGCCGTTCCTCAGGAGTTAGAGAAGGCCTCAAGAGCCCTAACTGCATGGGCTCGGAGGAATCAGGGAGGGTTACTGACCGCTGGGCCGAGCCAGTCTGCAGGTGACTTGGAGCCTTGGGGAGCATCCAGGTAGGATGAGTGACACCGGATGCACGTTCCGACCTGCGCTCCCTTAGTCGTCGGTCAATCTGGATGACCAGGTTGATCAGAGTGTCCAGGGTCTGGGGTACCCCAACTCTCGCCAGCTCATCTTTTAGTGCCTCAGAAAGTCCTAGGCGGAACTGGTGACGCAGGGCCGCGTCGTTCCACTGGGTATCCGCACCCCAGCGCCTAAAGTCCGCGACATAGTCTTCCACAGGCCTTCGCCCCTGCTGGAGGGCGCGCAGAGTGGTCTCCGCGGTGGCAGCGAGTTGGGGGTCTTCATAGAGTTGGGCCATGGAGTCAAAAAATGAATTAAGACCGGCCAGTGCAGGGTCTTTCTGCTCTAGGAGGCGGTGGGCCCAGGTTCGCGGGTCTCCGGAGAGTAGGGAGATCACGAAGCCCACCTTGGTGGCTTCCAGGGAAAAAGTACGTGGCTGCAGTGCAAAGAATAGTTCACAGGAGTTACGGAAGTCCCGAAAGAGGTTGCGGGCACCCGAGAATCTCTCAGGGATTGGTACCCGGGGCTCTGGAGGGAGCATTATCACTGATGGTCCTGGACTTCCCCCAGATGGGGCTGCTGGTGGTAAAGCCAGCACCCGTTCTTCCAACCGGGTGTATCCCTGCTGGAGATTCTTTACCGCCTCGGTCAATCCTGCCAGGTGTTGGCACAGTCCTTCCATAGGAGAGGCCCCCTGCTCAGACTCAGACATGGCTGTCTGCTACTGTCACGCTCCCTGGTGGTGATGAGTCTGATTGGCAGAGAAGGGCCTCCCTTGCGGCTCCCGCTCGCCGGTCCCCTGATGATGGGACAGTAGGACCAGGAGTCAGGAGGGGCACAGGTGCCTGGCAGGAATGGTCAGACCGGTACAAGAGCTTCCTGGATGAGCTCAGCGGATGAGGTAAGTAGGTAGCTGTAGGCAGACTGGAACAACAGGCAGACTTGGATCTGTATGCAGACTGGAACAACAGGCAGACTTGGATCTGTATGCAGACTGGAACAACAGGTAAGCTGGATCTGTATGCAGACTGGAACAACAGGTAAGCTGGAACTGTGTGCAGACTGGAACAACAGGTAAGCTGGAACTGTGTGCAGACTGGAACAACAGGTAAGCTGGAACTGTGTGCAGACTGGAACAACAGGTAAGCTGGATCTGTATGCAGACTGGAACAACAGGTAAGCTGGATCTGTATGCAGACTGGAACAACAGGCAGACTTGGATCTGTATGCAGGCTGGTACAACAGGTAAGCTGGATCTGTATGCAGACTGGAACAACAGGCAGACTTGTATCTGTGTGCAGACTGGAACAACAGGCAGACTTGGATCTGTATGCAGGCTGGAACAGCAGGTAAGCTGGCTCTGGAATGGTCAGACAGGCCGGGTCAGATATCAGGCTGGCAGCAAGGTACAGATGGAGCAGACAACAGGATGGTCAAAGACAAGCCAAGGTAGATACACAGGGACAGAGCGGATGGTCAAGGATAGCCGGGTCAAACACAGGTAAACAGTCTTCAGATCAGGTTTCAAACACAGAACGTTGTAGAGCAGACAGAGGGGACCGTCAGTCACAGGAGGGTTTAAATAGCCTCACTGGCGCCAATGGAGGCGCGCACCCGTCCGCGCACGCTCGCCCTCGTCTGCGGGCGCGCGCGTGCACGCGCGCGCTCGCGCATGCGCAATGGCAGCCGAGAACGGGAACCAGAGATACTGAGGCGCCGATTACTGGCAGGATCATCAGGTCGCTGGCCACGGATGGAGCCCTCATGACAGGATCCCATTGTCCTCTGCACAATGCAGGAGACGCTCCGTCTGTTACTGGTGGTCTCCTGCTATTTGATGAGATGTGTCTTGTGGTGGTAATTATGTTAATTTATAATCAACTGTGTTTAGCTCGGTGACCACAAGTCTGGCCTGTAGTGAAATCCTGAGTCACATCGGCTGCTTAAAGGAATTAGCTAATTAGTTTATGTTAAGTTGTTACAAGTGTATTGTTAGAATAATATGAGCAGGAGGGGGGATCCCCTCTTCTACTGTATATAAATGTCATCTTTGTAATAAATCTTCAGTCCATGTTTTAGCAACTAAGCAAGTGTTGTCTTGTTTGGTGCTTGGGAGCGGTTGGAATATCTGATATCCATATCCAGATGGAAGCAAGTGATATATGACGAACACACTCAAGAGGAGTGTAGGGACGTTCCGTCACAGTTACTGTGCCTGTAAGCCCTGGTTCACACCGGTGCAATCAGGGAAACGCAGAAGATTCACTGCGTTTTCCCGCATTGCACTGCATAGCAATCAGGCGACATCCATGCGATCTGCTGCGAGTGTGAATGTTAGATGAACGACACCCCAAAAACAGATTGCAAAACGCAGTGCGATTGTCAGAATCGCATTGCGGGGGGTGTGAACACCCATGTGATGCGATTCAGGTGCAGGGGAAAAAAAAGGGTCCTGCACCATTTTTTTGTGCCGATGTGATTTGAGCCATACAAAATGTATGGCACATATCGCACCACACAGACATTGCATGTAATGTACACAAGAATGCGTTGCGATTCCTGTGCGAATCACACGCAGTATTCTGCACGCACCAGTGTGAAACCAGGCTAAATGTCTGGGAATGGCAGCCACTGCCCATAAACAAAATATGGCCACAGGTCAGCTTGCAACAGCACACGCGCAGTTCCAAAAGCAGCAAATAGGTGTTGGAGAAAAAAAGCGCGAGGTGAAAAAAAAAGGCGATCACCGGCGGCAGTGAGAGGGACATCAGTCCCGATCACTGCGAGCTACCGCCAGCTCATCAGTGCCCACCTGTGCCCCTACAAGTGCAACCTAGCAGTAGGCAACAGTGCCGCTGCCTACCAGTGCTCACCAGCGCCACACATCAGTGCCCACCAGCGCCACCCATCAGTGCCCACAGTGCCACCTATCAGTGCCTGAATAACAGTGCTGCCCATCAGTGTCACCTACCAGTGCCCATCAGTGCCGCCCATCAATGCCACCTATCAGTGCCCATCTATCAGTGATACCTATCAGTGCCAATCAGTGCCAGTGCCATCAGTGCAAAACCATCAGGGCCCATCAGTGCCATCTTATCAGTGACCATCAGTGCCACCTTATCAGTTCTCCTTTTACATCAGGGTCCACAGATTTCTCCTTTTACCTCAGGGTCCACAGAGTTCCCCTTTTACATCTGGGTCCACAGGGTTCTCCTATTACATCAGGGACCACAGGGTTCTCCTTTTACATCAGGGACCACAGGGTTCTCCTTTTACATCTGGGACCACAGGGTTCTCCTTTTACATCAGGGACCACAGGATTCTCCTTTTACATCAGGGACCACAGGGTTCTCCTTTTACATCTGGGTCCACAGGGTTCTCCTTTTACATCAGGGTCCACATGGTTCTCCTTTTACATCAGGGACCACAGAGTTCTCCTTTTACATCAGGGACCACAGAGTTCTCCTTTTACATCAGGGACCACAGAGTTCTCCTTTTACATAAGGGTCCATGGAGATCCCCCTTAAACTATAAAGGGTAACCCTGCAAACTCTGATATAAGGGGGAATGCTATGGACTCTGATGTAAGGAGGGACTTTTGAAACCCTGATGTATAGAGAAATGCTTGTGACTTTGATATAAGGGGAGACTCCAATGTGAACACAGAGTTCATTCTAACTGCTGCACTCTACATGTTGTTTTGTATGTTACTTACTTCTGACCCCTGCACTCTATACATTATGTTGTGCATTACATAGTCCTGACCCAGGTGTTCATTGTCCCAATAGTTGCTGGTTTTATTGAAGTTCTTTTTTAAAGCATAACTACATGTCATCTGAGCTCCACAAAAAAAAAAACACTATTTAATTTACTTTTAATATTTAAAGCAAACACATCAATCCATCCATGTCCCCATGATTTATCACTTTGAAAAACACTTCCCTAGCATTTCTGGCCGTGGCCATTATAATCCTAATCAAGCCCATATTTTAAGCAAGAAATCTTTTGAATTACCCCCTTAACCTCCCTGGCGGTATGATTCTGTCTGGAATTTTGTGCTGAAAGCGGTACAATTATTTTGCATGGAAATTTTGGCGTTTTTATATTGTAGGCATGCAATTCTTATGAATAACTCACTTAAATCTGTCCGAACCAGAGTCTAGTAGACATCCCGGGTATGATAAAGTTTGAAACACAAAATTATAATATAATAAAAATATATATAAAAAATGTTTGATGATAAATCGTGATTCTAATTTATTATCGCTGTTTTCTAGCTGGTCTAAAACCACTTTTGACATAAAGGGACACTTTTTGGTTGCTATGGACAATCTCCAGTTTCCAGGCAGAAAAAAATATTTTTATTATATAAAATGACATGCCGGGCACTGGACAGACCACTAGGGACAAAGGGGATGTGTATTTTTTGTATACAGTACTGTAATCTGTAATATTACAGTACTGTATGTGTATTGTGTTTTTAAACTTTTTAGAATTTGGCGCCGATCTCTGCTCCCGTGCGTCGTAACGTCGCAGGGAACGGAGATCAGCGGCACTCGGTACTGTGTGAATCGAGCGAGCAGACGGCTCGCTCACACAGCGGGGAGACATCGCAGGATCCAGGGGACAAGGTAAGTAACCCACCCCCCTGTGTGCTGCAACTCAAGCCCGAGTCTGGCTCAGGGTTACCGCTTTTGGTACTGAAGTTCCTGCCCCGAGCCAGACTCAGGATTACCGCCTGGGAGGTTAATATGTAAATAAATCTTTGAAATAACTCTTTAGCCACTTGGAGTATCATGGCACTTAACTGAAAAAGGTGGAAGTGGTGGGTGGTAGCGTGGGCGGGCAGGTCAACTTCTGCATCAGGGCCCACAAGCTTTACTCTACGCCTCTGGGCCAGCGTGTACGGCCGGCATCTCACAGCTTCCACCCACCGATGTACATACGAGAGTTTATATATGTATATATATATATATAATGTATATGTATATGTGCACAGAAACAAGGGATATAATTTACAATTAATGTTTTTTTTTTTTTTTAAATGCATTATATATATATATATATACACATATATATATATATATATATATTATATATATATATACACACATATATACACACACACACACATACACACACACACACGGCTCAAAAGTTCAAGTCCTGAGCCACTAGCCCGGCCTTAAGAGTTACTCGCAACCAGTTACCACACCCAACCACTCCCCTAAACACGCCCTCATAAATTATCTCATGAAATTACACTGTTAAATGTAAGGCCGCGTACACACGAAGGGACAATCCCGCGGGATTATCCTCTGGACTGAAGTCCAGAGGATAATCCCCTCGTGTGTGGGCGCCGGCGGACTTTTTGGCGCCAAAGTACGGCGGACTAAAGTTTCAGGTTTTGTTCTCAAATTATCCGCTGGACTTGGAAGTCCAGCGGACAATCCCGCCGTTAGTGGGCAAGTCCGCGGGACTTTTGAAATGAACGGACTTGCCGCTCATCGGCAAGTCCGTTCATTTAGCACGTGACTTCAGGTTACGTAGCTAGCGTAGGCAGTTACTGCCGCCGCGCTAGCTCCGTGACCTGGCATGGATTTAAAGGGAATCCCCACGCCGAAAAAACGGCGTGGGGGTTCCCCCCAAATCCATGTCAGACCCTCATCCGAGCACGCAGCCTGGCAGGCCAGGAAAGGGGTGGGGACGAACGAGCGCCCCCCCCCCCTCCTGAGCCGTACCAGGCCGCGTGCCCTCAACATGGGGGGTGCCCTGGGGAAAGGGGGGCCGTGCGGCCCCCCCCACCCCAAAGCACCTTGTCCCCATGTTGATGAGGACAAGGGCCTCTTCCCGACAACCCTGGCCGTTGGTTGTCGGGGTCTGCGGGCGGGGGCTTATCGGAATCTGGGAACCCCCTTTAATAAGGGGGCCCCCAGATACCGGCCCCCCACCCTATGTGAATGAGTATGGGGTACGATGTACCCCTACCCATTCACCTAAGGTGTAAAATGTAAAGTAAAAAAAAACACACACACTTTTGAAAAAATAGTTTATTGCACTGCTCCGGGGGTCTTCTTCCGTCTTGGGGGTCTTCTCGCCGGACTCCCCCGCCATTTACCAAGCTCTTTTACCGAGCGAGGGGAGTCCGGCTACCTTCTTCGTCGTCGTCGCCGTCTGGGGGTCTCGATCCGCCTTCGGGGGTCTTCTTCCGTCTTGGGGGTCTTCTCGCCGGACTCCTCCCCTCTCTTCTGCTCTTTTACCTAGCTCTTTCACGAGGGGAGGTGTCCGGCTACCTTCTTCGTCGTCGCCGCCGTCGTCTGGGGGTCTCGATCCGCCTTCGGGGGTCTTCCGGGGGTCTCTTCTGTTCTTGCGGCGGTCGTCGTCTTCCGCGCCGCCGGCGCCTTGTCCTTCTTCTTGTCCTTCTTGTTCTTCTTCTTCTTCTTCTTCCGATGTTGACCCGTCGCTCTCTCTGCCCGGAATGCCTGTGCCGATCTGCGCTCGGACTTATATAGGGACATGGGGGACAGGGTCACATGCACATGTCACATGGTGACCCCGCCCCCTTGCGTTGTCACAGTCCCGGAGGATGCTGGGACTGTGACATCGCAAGGGGGCGGGGTCACCATGTGACATGAACATGTGACCCTGTCCCCCATGTCCCTATATAAGTCCGAGCGCAGATCGGCACAGGCATTCCGGGCAGAGAGAGCGACGGGTCAACATCGGAAAGAAGAAGAAGAACAAGAAGGACAAGAAGAAGGACAAGGCGCCGGCGGCGCGGAAGACGACGACCGCCGCAAGAACAGAAGAGACCCCCGGAAGACCCCCGAAGGCGGATCGAGACCCCCAGACGACGGCGGCGACGACGAAGAAGGTAGCCGGACACCTCCCCTCGTGAAAGAGCTAGGTAAAAGAGCAGAAGAGAGGGGAGGAGTCCGGCGAGAAGACCCCCAAGACGGAAGAAGACCCCCGAAGGCGGATCGAGACCCCCAGACGGGCGACGACGACGAAGAAGGTAGCCGGACTCCCCTCGCTCGGTAAAAGAGCTTGGTAAATGGCGGGGGAGTCCGGCGAGAAGACCCCCAAGACGGAAGAAGACCCCCGGAGCAGTGCAATAAACTATTTTTTCAAAAGTGTGGGTGTTTTTTTTTTACTTTACATTTTACACCTTAGGTGAATGGGTAGGGGTACATCGTACCCCATACTCATTCACATAGGGTGGGGGGCGGTATCTGGGGGCCCCCTTATTAAAGGGGGTTCCCAGATTCCGATAAGCCCCCGCCCGCAGACCCCGACAACCAACGGCCAGGGTTGTCGGGAAGAGGCCCTTGTCCTCATCAACATGGGGACAAGGTGCTTTGGGGTGGGGGGGCCGCACGGCCCCCCTTTCCCCAGGGCACCCCCCATGTTGAGGGCACGCGGCCTGGTACGGCTCAGGAGGGGGGGGGGGGCGCTCGTTCGTCCCCACCCCTTTCCTGGCCTGCCAGGCTGCGTGCTCGGATGAGGGTCTGACATGGATTTGGGGGGAACCCCCACGCCGTTTTTTCGGCGTGGGGATTCCCTTTAAATCCATGCCAGCTTGCGGAGCTAGCGCGGCGGCATTTACTGCCTACGCTAGCTACGTAACCTGAAGTTACGTTCGAAATGAACGGACTGCTCCGTGTGTGGGCAAGTCCGTTCATTTTCAAAAGTCCCGCGGACTTTTGGCCGGCGGATTATCCGCTGGACAAGTCCGTGCGTGTGTGGGCAAGTCCACACCCTCGGAAAGTCCAGCGGACCTAGCCGGAAAGTCCAGCGGATTGTCCGCTGGACTTAGGTCCGCCGGCAAAAGTCCGTACGTGTGTACGAGGCATCAGCTCTCATAGGGAACTTAGGAGAGCAGCCGATGACATCACAGTTGTCATGGCAACCTTTTTTTTTTTCAAATCTCCTGGTGGGTGGTCTAACTGACAATCTTTCTTAAAGGAGCCACATCCTTGTTTATTAGATTTTTATACTAAGCCTACTGGCTGAATTTCAAAACCAGGAGGAGGCTCCTTTAAGAAAAATTGTCAGTTAGACCACCCACCAGGAGATTTGAAAAAAAAAAAAAAAAGGTTGCCATGACAACTGTGATGTCATCGGCTGCTCTCATAAGGAAACACACAGCAGGGTTCCTGCCAGTTGCTTTGTTGACACTGAACGGTTAACACGAGCTTCATTCTCTGGCGAGTTTTTTCTTGTGATCTGATCCGATTTTATCCGATTTGATTGCAAATTTAATTCTTGCCAATTTCAAGCGTGTTTCATTATTCTTTATAATGAACAGATTTAACCTTAAAAAGGTTGTTTCTCAAAAATAACAAAGAGAAACCCACCATTGGAGGACCACCTATGGAAGGAGATATCAGTGTCCATCCTGCAGATATCCCACCCAAGAAGCCCAAAAGAATGAAGAGGAGTCCCGGGGCTTTTATGAGACGTTGCTTCAGAGCCGTGATTGGATGCTTTGGTGCCGGCTGTAAAGTCAATGGCCAACAGCAGAAAGAAGACCTGAATGGTAAGTACCTGTATTGTGGATATTGATAGATACAAGATAAAGGAAACCCTTTCATTGGATCCTTTTCTCCCATTAATGACGGGTCACATTCCCATAGGTACATATGTTGTTTTTTTTTTATATCAAGTCCTTTTTTATTACAGTTTTTTTTTAGTTACAATCAACACAAGACATACACACAACCCATGTACTTATTGTATAATCATAATAAACACACATTTATAAGCAATATTTAAAGTGGTTGTAAACCCACAACAAAAAAAAAATTAAACGTAACGTCATTGCTTCAGTGCCCATGTGTGATGACGTTGGCACATGATGATACAGGGGATATCTCCTCACTCTGTGCAGGTTTAGGAGATATCCGGGGTAGCTACAGGTAAGTCTTATTATAGGCTTACTGTAGTAAAAAAGTGCTCTGTAAGGGTTTACAAGAAAAAAATCACTTTAAGAAAAAAAAAACAGACCTCATAACATTTTATCCTACTAATATCTTTATCTTTCATTATTCAAGTTTTTGCGCTGCTATATTTAGAGGTTCATATATATCCAGCGTAATAAAAGGTCAATACATCATCACAACTATATCTGTCCTTAAACCCCTTGTGCCACTCCACCTAATTGATGGTTGTGGCTGCTGAACCCATGGTAGTCAGCCACATCCCCCACACCTTACCACATTATTCTGAGCAGTTCCTATGTAGATATATTTATTTTTCTCGAAGTACCGTATCATTTATTTGCATTTTCCATTCGCCTAATGTCGGAGGATGTGGAGCAATCCATTTTTGGGCTATACGTTTACGGGCCTGAAAGAGAGTCCTAACTATTGGGGTACATGGGTGTTTTCCGGGGTCCTAGATTCATCTATCAAACTTAAAGGGCATACCCCAGGTTCTACCATCAATTCTGACTTAAAGACAGAGTTACCAGTAGAAATAACCCCTTGCCAATAGTGATGGAGTTTAGGACATCTCCATAACATATGTATTAAATTAGCCAGCCCCATATTACATCTAGAACAAAGAGGGGTATCTTTACGCTGCCATTCAAACAATTTCTCAGGGGTATGATAAGTCCTGTGTGAAATTAATAGTTGGGTTTGTTTCTGTGTGGAAGATAAAGAGACCATGGGCAGTGCGGACAATGCCGCCTCCCATTGATCATCCGATATGGGACCTAGATCTCTTCCCCACTATCTCTTTGAAGGTTTAATTTTGATTGCAACTCTGTAGTCATATGTGTCAATCTTTTGTTTTCATTTCCAACAATCCACGTGTACACACTACTGGGAAGTCCATACACATGCAGATGGATGGTTATAGATCTCTTATTAGCACCGTCTCCCCGTGATTTTGTACTTGCTGAAAACCAAAATATTACTTAGCAGTGCCCCAAAGAAAACATGAAATAGTTCCTCCTGTTCCCTGCTGAATTGACAAAAAAATAATGGATTGTCTGAATTGCCTTAGGGCTCATTTAAACATGTTGTGCACTCTGAACAGCAATCCACATTCAGGTCGCTCTTCAGAGGGCATTTGACAGGTGGCAAGAAGGTGTTATATTGCCTCCTCACCACCTGTAAACATGACAACATTATATACACATATTAGATCCCTGTGTGCTGTACAGGTTTTAAACCCCTTACACTGTTCCGCCTGTCAGGACGGCGGAAAATGTTGTCACATCCCTGAATTTCTTCACAGAGCACACGTCCACCGGATCGGCCGAGATCCTTTTCCTTTTCATCCGCTGGCCAGTGAATGTGAGCTGGGGGCAGGGGACTTTCAGGCCCTGGCTCTTATAGGTGGAGGGGGACATCCATGTCATGTAAGCTGTACCCCTTACTGTTAGGAAAATGTTGTCCACCCTATGATTTTCCCTAACAGCGGGGGCAGGCCCAGGCCCTGGCTCTTATAGGTGGAGTGGCTGTACGATGATTTCTAACAGGCCCTGAATGCCCTGAATACAGACAGTGCATGTCATATTAGCATAAGTGGCTGCATGTGTGCAGCTGTGCGTTCTACTCATTTTTAATGGACTGCCTGCATGCAGCACCTGGAAGTTACAGATGTTGCAAAAACGGCCCGTTCATGCTATATAGGCCTCATCACCCTTGTAAACAAGGCCATACAGACAGACAAAACTAATACAAATAAAACCGCGCTAATTAATTATCCATGAACATTTTAATATGCACTATGCCTTTAACCTAAGTGCTGTGATTAAAAGTGTCTGTGCTCCTAAAGCCAGCGATAGACAGTTCGAATCTTGGCCGGTTCAGCAGGGACCAGCCGAGATTCTAACCATGTATGGGCAGGCTGATTAGGGGCTGGGTACAACCAGCCCATCTGATTTTTCATGCGATTATTGCCAGCCAGTGGGTCAGGATGAGTGGCAGGCAACCAGCATTTTTATACGAAGGCCAACATTAGTCATCCTTGTGTCCCTGTCATGTCAAGTTTATTCATTGTCTCTGGCACAAGCGTTTTGAACTTTTCTCTCTATAATTTGATGTTGTACAAAGAAAAATATATGAAATGTAGGTGAAGGTGCTAAATCTAATTCCTCTCTTTTTTTTATTGAAGATGTACGTGGTATTGACTACACACAAGGTTCACACGGCAGGCCTGTTGACCAACACATTGAGACAATGCCAAAAAGTGACGTTCAAATTAGGACTCCACCAGAGTGCGACCTAGACATGGCCACTCCACCAGAGTGCGACCAAGACATGGCCACTCCACCAGAGTGCGACCAAGACATGGCCACCCACCAGAGTGCGACCAAGACATGGCCACTCCACCAGAGTGCGACCAAGATATGGCCACTCCACCAGAGTGCGACCAGGACATGGCCACTCCACCAGAGTGCGACCTGGACATGGCCACTCCACCAGAGTGCGACCTGGACACGGGCCACTCCACCAGAGTGCGACCTGGACATGGCCACTCCACCAGAGTGCGACCTGGACATGGCCACTCCACCAGAGTGCGATCTGTACATGGCCACTCCACCAGAGTGCGACCTTGACACGGCCACTCCACCAGAGTGCGACCTTGACACGGCCACTCCACCAGAGTGCGACCTGGACACGGCCACTCCACCAGAGTGCGACCTGGACACGGCCACTCCACCAGAGTGCGACCTGGACACGGCCACTCCACCAGAGTGCGACCTGGACAGGGCCACTCCACCAGAGTGCGACCTGGACATGGCCACTCCACCAGAGTGCGACCTGGACTGGGCCACACCACCAGAGTGGCCTGGACTCCACCAGAGTGCGACCTGGACTGGGCCACTTTACCAGACTGGGCCACTCCACCAGAGTGCGACCAAGACATGGAGTGCGACCTGGACTGGGCCACACCACCAGAGTGCGTCCTGGACTGGGCCACTTCACCAGAGTGTGACCTGGATGGGCCACTGGGCCACTCCACCAGAGTGCGACCTGGACATGGCCACTCCACCAGAGTGCGACCTGGACATGGCCACTCCACCAGAGTGCGACCTGGACATGGCCACTCCACCAGAGTGCGACCTGGACATGGCCACTCCACCAGAGTGCGACCTGGACATGGCCACTCCACCAGAGTGCGACCTGGACATGGCCACTCCACCAGAGTGCGACTTCCACATGGAGACTCCACCAGAGTGCGACCTGGACATGGCCACTCCACCAGAGTGCGACTTCCACAAGGAGACTCCACCAGAGTGCGACAATTCACATGGAAAACCCACTAGAATGTGACGTTCACGTTGATACTCCACCAAAATGCCAGGGGAACGTCTCCAGTGAAGATGGGGGCAAGGTTACAAGAAAGGATAGGCAGATACTAGTGGTAGGGGATTCAGTTATTGGAAGGATACAGAGGGCAATCTTTCACAAATACCCTCATCGCCGAACAGTATGTTGTTTACCGGGCGCTCGGGTTCGGAACATTGTAGATTGCATGGACACATTGTTGGATGGGGCTGGAGTGGACCCAGCTGTCATGGTATATATCGGTACCAATGACAAAGTTCGAGAAAATGGAGCGCCCTACAAAATGATTTCAGGGAATTAGGGGCTATATTGAAGAAAAGGACCTCCAAGGCAGTATTTTCAGAAATATTGCCTGTACCTCGAGCCACACCGGAGAGGCAGCAGGAGCTTAGGGATCTTAACAACTGGCTGAGGAACTATTGCAGGGAGGAGGGGTTTGGCTTCATGGCGAACTGGGTTGACTTTTCATTCGGTTCCTGTCTTTATAGCAGTGATGGATTGCACTTAAATGGAAGGGGTGCAGCTTTTTTGGGAGTGAAAATGAGAAAAAAATTGGAAAAATGTTAAACTAGGAGATGAAGAGCAGGGATCAGAGGATGATTTGCTAGTGAACATGACGGAGAAGATCTTCAAGTCAAGTCATCATCACCGGAGTCCACTACGTCATCGCTCTCTTGAAAGATTCTCATCAGCACCACATTATCTTTTCTTATCTTTTCTGCATAGTCCAAGTTTTGTGCGTGGGGATAGAGTGTTATAGGACTTAACGGAAAGCTTGCAGAAGTAGTTGGACAAAGAAGACAATTGGCTTTTTCCTAGAAGAAGACTCAACAAAAAGTCTGAGGAACCCTCCTAGGGACCAGGTACGGCTGTACCAACACAGGTCCCTACACTGGTGGCGGCTGCCACTCCAGTAACTGGAGGGTCCTCCCATCAGCCTCCATTTTTATTTTTGGAGCTTCTAAATCACCATCGATGTAGCTGGACAAACAAGACAATTGGCTGTTACCTAGAAGAAGACTCAACAAAAAGTCTGAGGAACCCTCCTAGGGACCAGTTACGGCTGTACCAACACAGGTCCCTACACTGGTGGCGGCTGCCACTCCAGTAACTGGAGGGTCTTCCCATCAGCCCTCTATTTACCTTTCTGCAGCTTCTGCAGTAGCTTTAAGGTTCGACAATACATCGCCCAAACATAATCACCTGTAAAAAGTACCTGAGATGTTGGTGGTAAACAACATGCTAAGCATGGGGGGTAACCGAACCAAGTCCTCCAAAATCTGCCTAATCCAAAAGTTGCCAAGAATGTAAATGTAGACGACATTAAGCTTTAAGGTTAATCAAAAATATCAAATTTTAAAGGGAAAGGTTGGAGGAAGGGGGAGTATGGAAGAGGGAGAGAGGGAGGAAAGGGGGGGAGGGAAGGTTGGAGGAAGAAGGGGGTGAGGGGTTGGGGGGAACCCCCACACCCTTCCTTACCCCCAACCTACCCCCCCCCCTCCTTTCCTCCCTCTCCCCTCTTCCATACTCCCCCTCCCCCTTGTTATACCTTTCCTTTTAGAATGTGATATTTTTGATTAACCTTAAAGCTCTAGGTCATTTACACTCTTGGCAACTTTTGGA
>JAQSEC010001417.1:273522-296252 GCA_028564925.1 Lithobates sylvaticus | reverse complement strand
AGCCAAAGGACCAGGCCCCTTTTTGCGATTCGGCTCTGCGTCGCTTTAACTGACAATTGCGCAGTCGTGCGACGTGGCTCCAAAACAAAAAATTGGCGTCCTTTTTTTCCCACAAATAGAGCTTTCTTTTGGTGGTATTTGATCGCCCCTGCGGTTTTTTTTTTTTGCGCTATAAACAAAATAGAGCGACAATTTTGAAAACAATGCAATATTTTTTTGCTTTTTTGCTATAATAAATATCCCCAAACAATATATAAAAAAAATTTTTTTTCCTCAGTTTAGGCCGATACGTATTCTTCTACATATTTTTGGTAAAAAAAATCGCAATTAGCGATTATTGATTGGTTTGCGCAAAAGTTATAGCGTTTACAAAATAGGGATAGTTTTATAGCATTTTTATTAATATTTTTTTTTTTTTTACTAGTAATGGCGCGATCAGCGATTTTTATTGTGACTGCGACATTATGGCGGACACATCGGACATTTTTGACACATTTTTGGGACCATTGTCATTTATACAGAAATCAGTGCTATTTAAATGCATTGATTTCTGTATAAATGACAGTTATGGTCTAGAGCCCTACGGACGACATGAGTAACGATGACACATAGGAACAACACAAAACTCACCAACATGAAATAGACCTGAAAGTGTGCCTTGGTCTACCGTATGGTACACCAAAATAAGGGGGCATACCCTAGATAAAGAATGGTAAGAAGTAGTTATGGAATAATGTAGAATGAGTATTCAGTCTGGGGTAAGAATACTTGGAAGAGGCTTTTAAAAGGGGAGGGTGGGTGGGTATCTCGCACAGGAAACCGACAAAGACCGGCGGCCTTTGGGCTGCTTAAATACCCTCCGGGCTCCTCCCATAACTTCAGGCCGGTACCGGCCTTCCAATTTATGGTCTAGAGCCCTACGGACGACATGAGTAACGATAACACATAGGAACAACACAAAACTCACCAACATGAAATAGACCTGAAAGCGTGCCTTGGTCTACCGTATGGTACGCCAAAATAAGGGGGCAAAAACCTTAAGGTAGGGGATAATTATTTATTAAAGGTAAATGTCACTGAGTAAGTTGGGCAAAGGCCTGAGCCATCTCCAACTGTGGGTTAGGCATGTAGCGAGAGAAGCAGGCCGACTTCCACCGACCCAGTTCCTTGATCACATGGTCCGGAACCCCCTGTCTTGAGGCCGTCGTGAGCGCCCCGATCCGGAATGAATGCCCCGAGTACTGGCTGGGGTCCAATTGAAGATTGCCGAGAAGGACCCGGACATGTTCCACGAACTGCGACGAGTTGAGGGGTTTTACTGGAAAGGGTAAAAGCGGACTGGACCCTGGGCGGTCGGATAGCAGTGCCGTCAAGCGGTTTAACACGGCAACTGGGCACCAGTTGTTGTGGGTCCTGTACAGGTGAATATCTACTCCGGAACCTTGCTGCTGAGTTTTAGACGTCGCCAAGTGAAGGACGTAGTGATCCTGGTGGCGGCAGAGATTACTTCTATGCAAGACTGGACCGGCTGGGTGGCTGCGAGTGAACTCGCTGGGCCGTAGAAACCCATAAAACGCCATGTGTATCGCAGCCTGCAGGACGGTGCTGAGGAGGAGACCGAAAGGGGACCTATCCAGGGTGTCAGACATCCCCTTAAAGATCTCCCCAGTGATAGGCAGCCGCTTCGGGCTGACTGGCGGCTGGTGCTTCTGAACTCCACGCAGTAGAGCCCTTACTGCGTGGCAGGAGAACACCGAAGGCCTCGCGGGGTCTTGAAGTGACAAGTAGTGCGGCACCCCGGCCACGTACTGGCGTATCGTGCTGTGTGACAGTGCTAGGTGAGAATGGCAATAAGCGATAAACGCCAGAACCTGCTTGACGCTGGAAGATTCCCGAGGGCGATGGGGCAGGAACTTGTTAAACGCCCTCCAGGCTGTCCGGTAGGCCCGACGGGTGTTGCGGGCGAGCGAAGCGTTGATGATGTTAGTAGCTGACTGTAAATGTGGGGCTAGTCCAAGGTCAGTTGTGACCAATCCGGGATAGTGGCTGAAAGAGGGTAGGCTCCTGGCATCTGTTCAAAGAAAGAAATAAAGTTAAAACGGGAGAGTGCGTCCGCTGCTGAGTTGAACTTCCCTGGAATGAATGAGCAGTAAACATTGAACTGATGTTGTAGGGATAGCTGGACCAGTCTGCGGGGGAAGGACATGACGGGCCTGGATTTAGACGTGCCCTTGCTGATGATCTCGGCTGTGGCTTGATTGTCTGTCGTGAAAGCCACAGTCTGTCCAGACCAATGGTGACCCCATAGGTGAGCGGCTGCTACGATGGGGAACAGCTCAAAGAGGGCTGAGTGGTAGTGAAGCCCGGTGTGGCTAGTGCCTGAGGAGGCCAAGGGGCGGCGAACCACAAATGGCCAAAAATGGCGGCGCATCCTGTGGATGCCGCCGCATCGGTCACCACCTGGGGTGACAGCGTGGACACTACTGGGATGCCCAACCCCCACCCCCCCCCACCACCCCAACACACCCCCCCCCAACCAACCCCCCCCCCCCCCCCCCCCCCCCCCCCCCACCCCCCCCCCCCCCCCCCCCCCCCCCCCCCCACCCCCCCCCCCCCCCCCCCCCCCCCCCACCCCCCCCCCCCCCCACACCCCCCCCCCCACCCCCAAACCCCCCCCCCACCCCCAAACCCCCCACCCCCCCCCCCCCCCCCCCCCCCCCCCCCCCAAACCCCCCCCCCCCCCCCCCCCCCCCCCCCCCCCACACCCACCCCACCCCCCCCCCCCCCCCCCCCCCCCCCCCCCCCCCCCCCCCACACCCCCCCCCCCCCCCCCCCCCCCCCCCCCACCCCACACCCCCCCCACCCCACCCCCCCCCCCCCCCCCCCCCCCCAACCCCCCCCCCACCCCCCCCCCCACAACCCCCCCCCCCCCCCCCCCCCCCCCCCCCCCCATTCGCTATGGGGACGTTCAGATTGTCGAAAACCGTTCTCAACTTTCCAAGGTCCCCCTGGGGGAGCCCCGGGTGGCTCTATCAGAAGGAAGTCATCCAGATAATGGATGACCTCGTGGCACTGTGCCTCGTGGAGAAGGATCCACGCCAGGGTCTCTGCGAACTTGTCAAATAACCAAGGACTGCTCTTAGACCCGAAGGTCAATTTGGTCGCGAAATAATATCGCTCCCTCCACTTGATGCCGTGCCAGCACCACAGGGAAGGATGTATGGGCAGCAGCTTGAAGGCGTCAGATATGTCCGCCTTCGAGAGCCAAGCACCCACCCCAGTCCTGAGGATGGCCTGGATAGCCATGTCTACCGAAGCGTACTTCAGTGAGAACTCCTCGGAGGGGATGAGCGAGTTGAGACTGGGAACGACGGAAGAATGAGGCGCTGACAGATCATACACCAGACATTTTTTATTTGAAAATTTTCCCTGTACAAGCCCGATAGGGCTAACCCTCCAGGTACTAAAGGGGGACTGACTGAACGGCCCTATCATAAAGTCCCGATCCAACTCCGTCTGAAGAAGGACGTCAATAGCTGGCTCATCTGTTGCTGCTGAGCGCAGGTTCGGACATTCGTGGGTGGAGTGGGGCAGGGTGATGAGGCCGGTATGAAACCCATCGGTGAAACCTCGGATGAGGTAGCTGGCGAGTGACGGAGTGGGGTGTGAGGTCAAGTAAACGTCGAGCCAAAGGACATTGACCCGGCTTAGTCACGGTTTCTTCTGCTTGACCTCACACAGGACCCTGGGGTGCGCCCTCTGGCATAGGGTGCAAACGTGCAAGAGCCGGCACTGGCTGAAATTGCAGGAGCCGTAGTTGAAGTTGTTGCAAATGGCGGCTCCCCCAACCATCCGCACCGGGCGTCCCAACTTGTCCACCTTCTGCCCTTGCGCCAGGGCCTGCTGAGCCTGGCTCGTGCTGGTAGAGGCCGTGCTAGCTGTCGGATGGACAGAGGCTACGTTGGCACACCAGACCGTGGTGTGGGACGCTGACTGACAGACAGCACATAGCGGGGAGCGAAGACCCGCAAAGTGGCGGCAGAACAGCTCAGTGTCCACTACGCTCCAGTCCGTTGTCAAATGGAACTGTAAGAATCTGGCCGCGGCTTTGGCCGAGAAGGACCGATGATAATCGTAGAACGCGGAGCCACCGTATTTGTGGCCCAGGTCTACGATCAAATGGAGGTAGAGGTCCAGTTCCTCCCGCCTGCCGGGGGAGGCTGAGCACAGCACGTCCCTGAACATGCCGAAAGCGAGCGTGAACTCGGGCACCGTGAGCTTTCTGTTGAGCCTCGGATCCTTTGCCTTCAAAACCACCGAGACGTCCCCCCAGGTGTAGGCCTTGTTCTCGGCCAAGTCATGGACCGAGATCATGAGTGAGGCCAGGTTAACGTCTCTGCCCTCTAAAATGTCCTTCCTTACGCTGGTGGCACCAGGTGGGAAGGGTGAACGGTAGTCGTGGCAAGCTCACTACCTATGGTGCACTGATGGCTGGGACCACCGCAGGGTCCGGAACCGTGGCAGCCGGGCTGGCCTCTAGACGAGACACCCTGTCCTGGACCTCAACGATTGAGGAAGACAGGGAAGACACAAGGGTGTGTAGCTGAGCGACGGCGGCTGAAATAGACTCCAGAGACGCCTGCTGGCTGCTGGAGCCTGCTGCGGCCGGTGGTGGGAAGAGGAGCTTGAATAGCTCCGCCTTCCTGGCCGCGGACGAGAAGGGTATCCCTCTGCGCCTCAGCTCGGCGGACAGCCTGGGAATTGTCCATGCCCTAAGAGACTGGACATTGCCAGCCTCGGAGGCTGACGCCGGAGATAGCGGGGTGGTGAGGTCATCGCTGCCGACTGATGACATGGCGGCTGCCAAGACCCGTTACTTAGTTGACTGGTCACGTGTCCGCAGGCTGGGCCTATAAAGAGGTGACAAGAAATGAGTTTGGACGTGTCACCTACGGTATACGTACCTGCCATGAGAAAGCAGGAGCCCCCCGTGCCCCTGCGTTTTTTTTTTTTTTTTTACCTGCTGGAACCCTGATCAAGCTGGTGCAGGTGGACCTACTGAATCCGACTGACCTGAGAGAGTGTGAGAGAAAGTACCTATTTAAGAGCCTGAAACTGCTGCCGTCCAGAGCGACGGTACCCAACGTAGATGATAACAACAGGCGATAGTGACTTAAGTCGACTGCCGAGACAGCTGTGGAATCAACGACAGATAACAACACGAATGACTGACACGACATGTTGCCTTAACTGAAATGAACTTCCCGTGACAGGGCCCGGCCCGGTTGTACCGTATGGGGGTGACTGTAAGCCGGACTCTGGAGCACGTACAGAATGAGGCAACCATGAAATGAGGCCAACTGCCTGGGTACGCTGGGGCCGAACTGTGACATCCAGGCTGCCACCGGGTCCGACTCCAAGTGCTATAGTATGCATTTGGAACGCAAGCACTCGTGTGCCAGCGACCTCGATCATCATGCCACTGTCTAGTGACTGAACGCCCTTTCTCCCCCTTTTTTTTTTTTTTTGTATAGAAATGCGGCCGGCCTAGGGCACGCCGGCGCGAATTCGTACAGGGAGGTGACCAATTAACGCCGGGGCGTGGTAAGGTGACATAGAAATGATATAAGATGACAAGGACAAGAATCAAAGTCTCTCTTCTTTTTTTTTTTTTTTTTCTTTTTTGCGATTCCGTCCCTGGCGCATGTATTGAAATGAGGCCGGCCTAGGGCACGCCGACACGAATTAGTGCGGGGAAGTGACTGCATTCATGCCGGGGCGTGGTAAGGTGACAGAAATGACATACCATGACAGGGGCAAGAATCAAGAATGTACGCAACCTGTGATGCGATTCCCCCCTTGGCGCATGTATCGAAATGAGGCCGGGTAGTCGTGCGTCTGGATCGCCCCGATCGGAGCATCTATGGATGCGACCGGACCTACCCAGAGGTATGGTGACCGAAATGAAACCATGACAAAGACTAGATTACAACAAACCGAGCAATTTGTAACCGAATCTAATCTCTGGAGCATGTATAGAAATGAGGCCGAGCGGCTAGGCGAATCAGTGCGAATCGATGCATCCCGGATGCGACCGGATTCAGACCGATACGTGGCCAATGACCGATATCGTGCCAAAGACTGGACTCGAGCCCGCATCCGTACGAGCGGTGGGCCAATCTCTGAAACATGTATGGTAATACGGCCGTAACCTGGGTACCCCGAGACAAATCCGTGCCTAAGTGCGACATGACTTGAATCTGAGTGCGGCCAGGATCGAAATGATGGCATGAACGCCCTGTTTAAATGATGCGAAATGACTTTAGCATGACCGAATGGCCTGATACGTTAGCCATGTTTGAAATGACGAAATGATTGCCATGCTAATATGAAATTTTTTCGACACGGTCGAAGTGATTCGTACAATTAACATGCCAACAGCGATTCGGAATGTAAATAGCGATTCGGCACGCTTGCTGGCGCAACCGATTTGAATAATATGACAGGACATGAACGATGCGTGTGAGTGCGAACGGCACCCGTGCGTGAGCCAAGTTTGAACGATTCAAAGACTGCGTAATACGACCGCGTAAGGGGAACCCTTGAGTGCCGGATGCGGCATCGGTCGGAGTGTCATGGCGGGCGGCCCTGAATGTGCGTGCCGCTAGGTGGCTCCCGATCGTGTACAACCAAAAACGTGCGTGTAACTGTTTAGGTTTTCGAGACAAGCGGCGCGTGGTTCGTGAGCTACGCAGACCACAGTTTAGTGACATGATAAGCAGTGCATGAGAACGTAAAACATGGGAGCCGAAGCCCTACCTGCGACAGCCGAACCAGACTCTTTGTACGGAACTGCGACTCGGCGACACGAGTGCGACACGAAGGGACAACACGACTTACGAACACGGAATGCGGGACTGCAACAAAAGGAGACGGACAGACGAAACGGAGCTCACGAACCGGCACCAACAGCGCTTGTCTCGAACGAATCGGTCCTAGATGTCTGACGTATCAGATATCTCGCACAGGAAACCGACAAAGACCGGCGGCCTTTGGGCTGCTTAAATACCCTCCGGGCTCCTCCCATAACTTCAGGCCGGTACCCGGCCTTCCAATTTGTAGTGAAAGAGTTAACCACTAGGGGAGGGGAGGGGTTATAGGCTGTGACGTGTGTGATTTTTTTTACATTAGGGGGCGGTGCTGACGTCTGACGTCATTGATCGGCTTTCCCGATGACAGGGAACAGCCAATCAATGACAGTCAGTGTAGGAAGCGCGGGGAGAGGTTTGTTACACAGACCTCTCCCCGTTTCTTCAGCTCCGTAGCCCGATCGCGGACACCAGCGGCGATCGGGTCCGCTGGTCCCGCGGCCGGGGTCACGGAGCTCCCGGCCGGGGTCACGGAGCTCCCGACCGGGTCGCGAGCGCGCCGCTGGCGTGCGCGCGCGACCCACGGGCAGGCAAATGCACGATCACGTACAGGAACGTGATTTTGCCTGCCCGTGCCATTCTGCTGACGTATATATGCAGTGGCGGTCGGGAAGCGGTTAATAAAGCAACCAATTTTTGGTCCAAGAACTCCTCCTGTTCCTGGACTGGACTTGGGTCAAAGCAATAACTCCAAGGCCAATAATAAATAACACGTTATCTCCTCCGATTCCGCAACGTGGCTGGTTGACGAACGGCCGTTCAGAAACTGAACTTAAAAGCGCAAAATGAAAAGTGCGAAATGAAAAGCGCGAATCAACACTCACCAAACTTCTACTAGCACGAAATTAGCAGAAGGAGCCCAAAGGGTGGTGCTTGACAATTGAACTTCCTCTTTTTCGTGCTCGTAGTACGTCACTACGTTCGTGTTTGTTGGCCGACAATTGTGTGCCGTTTGTATGCTAGACAAGTTTTTGGCCAACGCCCTTCAGACAAAATTGCGAGGCTTTGTCTGCGGAAAATCCGATTTTGTGTACGAGGCTTAAGACTTGTGCCGCGTACACACGGTCGGAATTTCCGATGGAAACAGTCCGATGGGAGCTTTTCATGGGATTTTCCGACCGTGTGTATGCCCATCGGTCTTTTTCTGTCGGAATTTCTGACGGACTTTGGATTGAGAACCTGTTCTCATTTTTTCCAATGGAAAACCTTTCTATCGGATTTTCCGATCGTGTGTATGCAATTCCGACACGCAAAATTCCGACACATGCTCGGAAACAATTTGACGCATGCTCAGAAGCATTAAACTTCCCTTTTATAGTGCTGTCCAACGTGTTTTATGCCGCTGTGTTACTGACCGTCGGAATTTGGTGTCACCGCGTGTAGGCAAGACAGTTTGAGCGAAATTCCGTCGGAATTCCGACGGGAAAACCATCAGAGCTTTTTCCGACAAGAATTCCGTGGCATTGGAGGCTAGGCAACGTCTTTGTCTTCTCTGAAGAGGGGGCATCAGATAACCCTTTCTGACCACCTTTATGGTAACGTGCCATCATACCATCTCCACCCCCCTTTACCCTTCCCCCCCTTTTTTTGTCCCCCGTCTTGCTCCCCTTTCCTCCTCTTCTTTTCTTCTTTTTCCTCTCGATTCTATATCGAAAATAGAGTGGGCAGCCCCGTGTCCGTCTATGTCCTCTGATATTGATTCCTTGAGGTGTTTGTATCTTTAACGATTACTTGCTGGTTAGACGTGCTTTGTGCTATTTAACTGATACCAATATCTATGTACTATTGAGGTGTTGACTTGGAACTGCCTTCTCCTGGTTTAACCACTTCAGCCCCGGACCAATTGGCAGCCAAAGGACCAGGCCCCTTTTTGCGATTCGGCACTGCGTTGCTTTAACTGACAATTGCGCGGTCGTGCGACGTGGCTCCCAAACAAAATTGGCGTCCTTTTTTTCCCCACAAATAGAGCTTTCTTTTGGTGGTATTTGATCGCCCCTGCGGTTTTTATTTTTTGTGCTATAAACAAAAATAGAGCGACAATTTTGAAAAAAATGCAATATTTTTTGCTTTTTGCTATAATAAATATCCCAAAAAATATATAAAAAAACATTTTTTTCCTCAGTTTAGGCCGATACGTATTCTTCTACATATTTTTGGTAAAAAAAAATCGCAATTAGCGATTATTGATCGGTTTTGCGCAAAAGTTATAGCGTTTACAAAATAGGGGATAGTTTTATAGCATTTTTATTAATATTTTTTTTTTTACTAGTAACGGCGGCGATCAGCGATTTTTATTGTGACTGCGACATTATGGCAGACACGTCGGACATTTTTGACACATTTTTGGGACCATTGTCATTTATACAGCAATCATGCTATTTAAATGCATTAATTCCTGTATAAATGACAGTTGTAGTGAAGGGGTTAACCACTAGGGGGAGGGGAGGGGTTATGGGCTGTGACGTGTGGTTTTTTTTTACATTAGGGGGCGGGGCTGACGTCTGACGTCATTGATTGGCTTTCCCGATGACCGGAACAGCCAATCAATGACAGGCAGAGTAGGAAGCGCGGGGAGAGGTTTGTTTACACAGACCTCTCCCCGTTCTTCAGCTCCGTAACCCGATCGCGGGACACCAGCGGCGATCGGGTCCGCTTGTCCCGCGGCCGGGGAAGCGGTTAAATAAAATATTTGAAAAAATAAATAAAAATCTAAAACAAAAATATGAGAAAAACAAGGGTCATTCATGCCGGTTCTCTGTGTGTGTATATGTGTACTGTATACCCACTTCAGTCCTGGAAGGTTTTACCCCCCCCCCCCCCACCCCCCCCATCCCGACCAGAGCACTTTTTACAACACCAAATGGTTTGGACCAGTGCACAAAACAAGGTCCATAAAGACATGGATAAGCGAGTTTGGGGTGGAGGAACTTGACTGGCCTGCACAGAGTCCTGACCTCAACCCCATAGAACACCTTTGGGATGATTTAGAGCGAAGATTGCAAGTCACGCCTTCTCGTCCAACATTAGTGCCTGACCTCACAAATGCGCCTCTGGAAGAACGGTCAAACATCCCCATGGACACACTCCTAAACCTTGTGGACGGCCTTCCCAGAAGAGTTGAAGCTGTTATAGCTGCAAAGGGTGGGGCAACTCAATATTGAACCCTACAGACTAAGACTGGGGTGTCATTACAGTTCATGTGTGTGTAAAGGCAGGCGTCCCAATACTTTTGGTTATTTATATATATATATATATATATATATATATATATATATATATATATATATATATATATATATTATATACACACACACACACACGCATGTGTGTGTTTGAGCTTTGGGGTGCACACCCTATTGCAATAGGCTGCGCACACCTATGATTGTAATTTTGTAGCAAGTCACAAGGTGTTTGACTGCGGCAGGGGCTGAGCTGTGTCAGACATTTGTGAACACAGCCAAGAACTGCACATGCTTGTATCTAGGAAGCCTGCCAAACAGAGAGGCTGCAGGGGGGGGCATTGTCATGGTGATCTCTGTGAGAAGTAATGAATGCCTGGGAATAATACATTTACACAGAGCCAGGCAATAGTGAGGCTGCAGATGGGCACTGATCAGGCTGCAATGATGAGCAATGGCGAGGATGCAGATGGGCACTGATCAGGCTGCACAGATGGGCAATAGTGAGGCTGCAGTTGGGCGCTGATAAGGCTGCAATGATGGGCAATGGTGAGGCTGCAGATGGGCACTGATCAGGCTGCAATGATGGGCAATAGTGAGGCTGCAGTTGGGCACTGATCAGGCTGCAATTGATGGGCAATGGTGAGACTGAGGCTGCAGATGGGCACTGATCAGGCTGCAATGATGGGCAATAGTGAGGCTGCAGATGGGCACTGATCAGGCTGCAATGATGGGCAATGGTGAGGCTGCAGATGGGCACTGATCAGGCTGCATGATGGGCAATGGTGAGGCTGCAGATGGGCACTGATCTGGCTATAATTATGGGCAATGGTGTGGCTGCAGATGGGCACTGATCAGGCTGCAATAATGGGCAATGGTGAGGCTGCAGATGGGCACTGATCAGGCTGCAATCATGGGCAATGGTGAGGCTGCAGATGGGCACTGATCAGGCTGCAATGATGGGCAATAGTGAGGCTGCAGTTGGGCACTGATCAGGCTGCAATGATGGGTAATGGTGAGACTGAGGCTGCAGATGGGCACTGAGCAGGCTGCAATGGTGGGCAATAGTGAGGCTGCAGATGGGCACTGATCTGGCTATAATTATGGGCAATGGTGAGGCTGCAGTTGGGCACTGATCAGGCTGCAATGATGGGCAATGGTGAGACTGAGGCTGCAGATGGGCACTGAACAGGCTGCAGTGATGGGCAATAGTGAGGCTGCAGATGGGCACTGATCAGGCTGCAATGATGGGCAATGGTGAGGCTGCAGTTGGGCACTGATCAGGCTGCAATGATGGGCAATGGTGAGACTGAGGCTGCAGATGGGCACTGATCAGGCTGCATTGGTGGGCAATAGTGAGGCTGCAGATGGGCACTGATCTGGCTGTAATGATGGGCAATGGTGAGGCTGCAGTTGGGCACTGATCAGGCTGCAATGATGGGCAATGGTGAGACTGAGGCTGCAGATGGGCACTGATCAGGCTGCATGATGGGCAATGGTGAGGCTGCAGATGGGCACTGATCAGGCTGCAATGATGGGCAATGGTGAGACTGAGGCTGCAGATGGGCACTGATCAGGCTGCAATGATGGGCAATGGTGAGGCTGCAGATGGGCACTGATCAGGCTGCAATGATGGGCAATAGTGAGGCTGCAGTTGGGCACTGATCAGGCTGCAATGATGGGCAATGGTGAGACTGAGGCTGCAGATGGGCACTGAGCAGGCTGCAATGATGGGCAATAGTGAGGCTGCAGATGGGCACTGATCTGGCTATAATTATGGGCAATGGTGTGGCTGCAGATGGGCACTGATCAGGCTGCAATGATGGGCAATGGTGAGACTGAGGCTGCAGATGGGCACTGAGCAGGCTGCAATGATGGGCAATGGTGAGGCTGCAGATGGGCACTGATCAGGCTGCAATGTTGGGCAATAGTGAGGCTGCAGATGGGCACTGATCAGGCTGCAATGATGGGCAATGGTGAGACTGAGGCTGCAGATGGGCACTGAGCAGGCTGCAATGATGGGCAATGTGAGGCTGCAGATGGGCACTGATCAGGCTGCATTGATGGGCAATGGTGAGGCTGCAGTTGGGCACTGATCAGGCTGCAATGATGGGCAATGGTGAGACTGAGGCTGCAGATGGGCACTGAACAGGCTGCAGTGATGGGCAATAGTGAGGCTGCAGATGGGCACTGATCAGGCTGCATGATGGGCAATGGTGAGGCTGCAGATGGGCACTGATCAGGCTGCAATGATGGGCAATGGTGAGACTGAGGCTGCAGATGGGCACTGATCAGGCTGCAGTGATGGGCAATAGTGAGGCTGCAGATGGGCACTGATCAGGCTGTAATGATGGGCAATGGTGAGGCTGCAGATGGGCACTGATCAGGCTGCAATGATGGGCAATGGTGAGACTGAGGCTGCAGATGGGCACTGATCAGGCTGCAGTGATGGGCAATGTGAGGCTGCAGTTGGGCACTGATCAGGCTGCAATGATGGGCAATGGTGAGACTGAGGCTGCAGATGGGCACTGATCAGGCTGCAATTCATGGGCAATGGTGAGGCTGCAGATGGGCACTGATCAGGCTGCAATGATGGGCAATAGTGAGGCTGCAGTTGGGCACTGATCAGGCTGCAATGATGGGTAATGGTGAGACTGAGGCTGCAGATGGGCACTGAGCAGGCTGCAATGGTGGGCAATAGTGAGGCTGCAGATGGGCACTGATCAGGCTACAATGATGGGCAATGGTGAGGCTGCAGATGGGCACTGATCAACAGGATTGCGGGAACGCCTGTCACCCAAAAGAAGTCCAAAAACGTATTTTGGGTGACAGGCGTCCCGTGATTCTGTTTGCGCGATTTTACTACGATAGATGCCCAACGAATCTGAAAGCAAAATGGCGCTGCAACCGGGGGTGCCATTGGAAGTGACGGGGATCGCACGGGCGCCCCCTGCGATTTGCGCGCTATTTTGAAATTCAATTCCACCCATGATTCGGAAACGCCAAGATGCGAACGGAGCCTAAGCCACTTGCACTGTTCTTAGCATTCACACAGCCATCACAAATGATTCCTGCAATGTATCAAATATGTTTATGTCCCATGATCATCAACTCCATCTAGTGTCCGTACTGAGGTATTATCCTGGTTTAGATATTTCATGAGAATACCACATTGTGGCCACTAGAGGGTGCTGACCATAAGAAATAAACATGTTAGACACATTGGAAAATACAATAAATAAATATGCAGAAAGTCTCTTAGATTATTGTAGCAGCGCTAATGGTCAGACATGGACATCCGACAAATAAATCAATAAAAAGTTCAATGGTATAAGAAAGTAGGGAAACAGTTCTATATCATAGCTGTGCAGTCTGTCAGAGCCATCCACCAGCACACTTCACCACGTGCGATGTCCTTCCCCTGGGGGGGTACACTCACCAGATACACATTTAATATATGCCTGTAATCACCAAATTCTCCACTTCTCCTCCAAATTCACAACAGCAGCTCTCCAAACCGCAGGTACCAGTCAGAACATGTGGGAAGAATAATGTGGCCACATAGTGTGATATTGTTTAACCACTTCCCTACCGCCCACTGTCATATGACGCCCACAAGGTGGATCTCCCATCCTGGGTGGGCGTCATATGACGTCCTCCCATTACCGGCCGCCTGGGAGGCGCGCGCGCCCGCGGCGTCGCCTGGGACCCGGTGCGGGGTCCGCCAGAGACCCGCAATTGCCCGTTAAAACAACGGGACCGCGCGGGACCGTGGAGCTGTGTGTGGAAACACACAGCTCCACGTCCTGTCAGCGGAGAGGAGACCGATCATGTGATCCCAGTACGGAGGAACACATGATCGGTCTCCTCCCCTTGAGTCCCCTCCCCCCACAGTTAGAATCACTCCCATAGGGAACACATTAACCCCTGCAGCGCCCCCTAGTGTTAACTTCTTCCCTGCCAGTCACATTTACACAGTAATCACTGCAATTTTATAGCAACGATCGCTGTGTAAATGTGAATGGTCCCAAAAATGTGTCAAAAGTGTCCGAAGTGTCCGCCGCAATGTCGCAGTCACGAAAAAAAAATCGCAGATCGCCGCCATTACTAGTAAAAAAAAAAAAAAAAAAAAATAATGCAATAAATCTATCCCCTATTTTGTAGACGCTATAACTTTTGCGCAAACCGATCTATATACGCTTATTGCGATTTTTTTTTTTACCAAAAATATGTAGAAGAATACGTATCGGCCTAAACTGAGGAAAAAAAATTGTTTTTTTTTTTTTTAAAAATTGGATATTTATTATAGCAGAAAGTTAAAAATATTGTGTTTTTTTTCAAAATTGTCGCTCTTCTTTTGTTTATAGCGCAAAAAAAAAAAAAACGCAGAGGTGATCAAATACCACCAAAAGAAAGCTCTATTTGTGGGAAAAAAAGGACGTAAATTTTGTTTGGGTGTAACGTCGCACGACCGTGCAATTGTTAGTTAAAGCGACGCAGTGCCGAATCGCAAAAAGTGCTCTGGTAAGGAAGGGTGTAAAATGGCCCGGTGCTGAAGTGGTTGAGAAACGTTTATTGATTTTCCTCCCCAATAACATGCATAAAAAAACCTTAGTTAGTTCAGCGTACCAGAATAAAAATTAGTAAGGGCAAATGTAAAAAGTGCACTGTGCCTGAACCGCCTGTGTCTCCTCGCCGGAACTGTAGTCAGATGAATTCCGCTGTGTACAGCAGCGGAGCACTTCCTCCTTCGGGGTATGGAGAGCAGACGTGAAGCGCACGCGTCACTTTCGGTTGCTTTTACGTCCTGATGCGTTTCGTCACTTCCGAATTTGAAAATTAGGATGTTTGGAAATTTGAAATTCGAAAATTCGAAAATCCGAAAATAAGAATGAAAATCCGAAAAATTCTAAAGAACGAAAATCTGAAAATAAGAACGAAAGTCCGAAAATTTGAAAAAAAATTGAATTCGAAAATCCTAAATAACAACTAACTAATAATAATAACGATTACTAATTATTAAATTATAGGTATTGGAATTTCTTTTCAAATGTATCTGTTAGTGAACGTAACGAATACAAATTTATCCAAAGTTACGAATGAACCCGAAATAATGAATGCCGCATCGAAACGAATGGAACGTAACAAATTAATAATAATAAATAATAATAATAAAAACTTTTTATTATTATTTTTTTAATTAATTATTATTCATTTGTTTCGTTCCATTTGTTTAGATGCGGCATTCATTATTTCGGGTTCATTCGTAACTTTGGATAAATTTATATTTGTTACATTCACTAACAGCTAAACTTGAAAGGAAATTCCAATACCTATAATTTAATAGTTTGTTATTATTAGTTAGTTATTTCAGATTTTTATATATTATATTTTTATATTATATTTTTGGATATTCGTTCTTATTTTCAGGCTTTCGAATTTCCAAATTTTCGAATTTCAGATTTTTCCGAATTATTGAACTAACGAATATCGCATCTAAACGAATAGAACATTATGAATTCAAATTTTTACGAATTTAATCGAAATAACTAATTTCAATCATAACTAATAACCCAAAAAAAAAAAAAAACAACAAATGAAACGAAAATGGAAACAAAACATTTTTCAACAGTGCACATGTCTAGCTACTAGCTAATGCTAAACTAATGAGCTGTAAAGGCTTTCAAAGCGTCACCTATGGGGATTTTTGGGCACCATCGTTTTTGGCGATATCACGGGTAAACGCAAATTTTAAGACATGGGATGTTTGGTATCTATTTACTCGAAGCAACCTCATATTTTTATATTTTAACCAAAAATGGGTGTTATATGGTGTGGTTTTGCAGTAAAATAAATTGTATTATATTTTTTCCTGAAAATTTAAGCAAATATCATGTGAAACTGAGATTTGCAACTATCACCTTTTTTTTATTCTACAGGGCCAGTGCTTTCAGAAAATATATAATGTTCTGTTGGTTTAATTAAATTTTATTGTCAAAAATTAATATTAAAGATTAAAAAAATAAAAATAAACAAATTGCTCTGGAGCCGAACTGGTTAAGCAGCCGCAGTTTATAATTCTGCTTCTAACAAAAGCGCCGTGTATACTTTATTCATCATAAAAAATGTACTACGTTATTCCTTAATCATGAAGTTATTATAATAGATAAGGAGGTCGGTCTAGACGGCCAAATAACTGTAATTACGTGTGATGAGCTGAGCTGTCCTGTGCAATATGCTGAGCGAGCTGAGAGGAGAGTACGGGGCCGAGACGGGCCGACCGTTCCAGCGAATAAAGAGCAGACGGGGCTAACAAAGTCATAATTATATAATTTGGCCTGATGTCATTGTGATGGCTGGACGGGGGGTCATACAAGTCCACCTTCCCAACCGCCCATCTTCGGATCCTCTGCTCATCAAAAAAAAAATTGGAAACTCAGCATTTCACCCTCCTCACCGGTATGGGAAGAATCTTGGTGCTTCTGGTACTAGGTATCTGCAGAGACTGCAGCCAGGGCAGTTTTTTCCACTGGGCATGCTGGGCAGTTGCCCAGGGGCCCCACTTGTCTGGAGGGCCCCATCCAGGGCTGATCCTCAGTGCTGCAATCTGCTGCTTAAATTGACTGTGCACTGGTTGCTCACTTCACCGGCCGGCATCTAACTAGCAACCAGTGACGTCAATCAGAGGCCGCCCCAACATTCATAGTGCACCGGGGCTGTCCCAGTGGCTAGTGAACAGGCTCTGCCCACCTCTGCCATGTTCTTCAGACAGCATGGAGAGGGAGCGGAGAGGAAAGATGGCCCTTGATAGCTGGCGCTGCCTTGCTGCTGTGAGTGACACACTGTACTGCACCAGGCCGGTGGCCTCAAGTAAGTCTAACAATGTCTACCTAAGTAAGTTCAAGTTGTGCATCAAACACAGCCACTGTCTGTGCCCCTCAAAAGCGGCCACTGTGCCCAGCAAACACAACCACTGTGCCCATCAAAGCTGCCACTGTGCCCATAAAAATCTGCCACTGTGCCCATAAAATGCTGCCACTGTGCCCATCAAACACAGCCACTGTGCCCATCAAAGCTGCCACTGTGGCCCATCAAACACAGCCACTGTGCCCATCAAAGCTGCCACTGTGCCCATAGAAAGCTGCCACTGTGCCCATAAAATGCTGCCACTGTGCCCATAGAAAGCTGCCACTGTGCCCATAAAATGCTGCCACTGTGCCCATCAAACGCTGCCACTGTGCCCATCAAACTCGTGTTATATTGTCCAAACGTTGTGTTAATGTTTAAACACTGATTTTGTTGGAAGTACCAATAAATATAGCCTTATTGATAATTTGCATTTTTATTCTCGTGTGTGATCGTGTAGACAGGGCCCCAGTGCACTGTATTGCCCGGGGGCCTATAACGCTCTTAAGATGGCCCTGACTGCAGCCATGTGAAGAATCAAGCATTAAGGCAGTTCCCCGACTCAGGCCCCCATTCACACCTCAGCATTTCATAGATTGAAGCTCCAAAACGATAGAGGAGAAAAAAAATCATATGGATCACAGTTGGAGCAGATATGGAGGTCAGATCAGATGGGTTACAGTTGGAGCAGATATGGAGGTCAGATCAGATGGGTCACAGTTGGAGCAGATATGGAGGTCAGATCAGATGGGAAACAGTTGGAGCAGATATGGAGGTCAGATCAGATGGGTCACAGTTGGAGCAGATATGGAGGTCAGATCAGATGGGTCACAGTTGGAGCAGATATGGAGTTCAGATCAGATGGGAAACAGTTGGAGCAGATATGGAGGTCAGATCAGATGGGTCACAGTTGGAGCAGATATGGAGGTCAGATCAGATGGGTCACAGTTGGAGCAGATATGGAGGTCAGATCAGATGGGTCACAGTTGGAGCAGATATGGAGGTCAGATCAGATGGGAAACAGTTGGAGCAGATATGGAGGTCAGATCAGATGGGTCACAGTTGGAGCAGATATGGAGGTCAGATCAGATGGGAAACAGTTGGAGCAGATATGGAGGTCGGATCAGATGGGTCACAGTTGGAGCAGATATGGAGGTCAGATCAGATGGGTCACAGTTGGAGCAGATATGGAGGTCAGATCAGATGGGTCACAGTTGGAGCAGATATGGAGGTCAGATCAGATGGGTCACAGTTGGAGCAGATATGGAGGTCAGATCAGATGGGTCACAGTTGGAGCAGATATGGAGGTCAGATCAGATGGGAAACAGTTGGAGCAGATATGGAGGTCAGATCAGATGGGTCACAGTTGGAGCAGATATGGAGGTCAGATCAGATGGGAAACAGTTGGAGCAGATATGGAGGTCAGATCAGATGGGAAACAGTTGGAGCAGATATGGAGGTCAGATCAGATGGGTCACAGTTGGAGCAGATATGGAGGTCAGATCAGATGGGAAACAGTTGGAGCAGATATGGAGGTCAGATCAGATGGGTCACAGTTGGAGCAGATATGGAGGTCAGATCAGATGGGAAACAATTAGAGCAGATATGGAGGTCAGATCAGATGGGTCACAGTTGGAGCAGATATGGAGGTCAGATCAGATGGATCACAGTTGGAGCAGATATGGAGCTCAGATCAGATGGGTCACAGTTGGAGCAGATATGGAGGTCAGATCAGATGGATCACAGTTGGAGCAGATATGGAGCTCAGATCAGATGGGTCACAGTTGGAGCAGATATGGAGGTCAGATCAGATGGGTCACAGTTGGAGCAGATATGGAGGTCAGATCAGATGGGTCACAGTTGGAGCAGATATGGAGGTCAGATCAGATGGGTCACAGTTGGAGCAGATATGGAGGTCAGATCAGATGGGTCACAGTTGGAGCAGATATGGAGGTCAGATCAGATGGGTCACAGTTGGAGCAGATATGGAGTTCAGATCAGATGGGAAACAGTTGGAGCAGATATGGAGGTCAGATCAGATGGGTCACAGTTGGAGCAGATATGGAGGTCAGATCAGATGGGTTACAGTTGGAGCAGATATGGAGGTCAGATCAGATGGGTCACAGTTGGAGCAGATATGGAGGTCAGATCAGATGGGAAACAGTTGGAGCAGATATGGAGGTCAGATCAGATGGGTCACAGTTGGAGCAGATATGGAGGTCAGATCAGATGGGTCACAGTTGGAGCAGATATGGAGGTCAGATCAGATGGGTCACAGTTGGAGCAGATATGGAGGTCAGATCAGATGGGTCACAGTTGGAGCAGATATGGAGGTCAGATCAGATGGGTCACAGTTGGAGCAGATATGGAGGTCAGATCAGATGGGAAACAGTTGGAGCAGATATGGAGGTCAGATCAGATGGGTCACAGTTGGAGCAGATATGGAGGTCAGATCAGATGGGAAACAGTTGGAGCAGATATGGAGGTCGGATCAGATGGGTCACAGTTGGAGCAGATATGGAGGTCAGATCAGATGGGTCACAGTTGGAGCAGATATGGAGGTCAGATCAGATGGGTCACAGTTGGAGCAGATATGGAGGTCAGATCAGATGGGTCACAGTTGGAGCAGATATGGAGGTCAGATCAGATGGGTCACAGTTGGAGCAGATATGGAGGTCAGATCAGATGGGAAACAGTTGGAGCAGATATGGAGGTCAGATCAGATGGGTCACAGTTGGAGCAGATATGGAGGTCAGATCAGATGGGTCACAGTTGGAGCAGATATGGAGGTCAGATCAGATGGGTCACAGTTGGAGCAGATATGGAGGTCAGATCAGATGGGTCACAGTTGGAGCAGATATGGAGGTCAGATCAGATGGGAAACAGTTGGAGCAGATATGGAGGTCAGATCAGATGGGAAACAGTTGGAGCAGATATGGAGGTCAGATCAGATGGGTCACAGTTGGAGCAGATATGGAGGTCAGATCAGATGGGAAACAATTAGAGCAGATATGGAGGTCAGATCAGATGGGTCACAGTTGGAGCAGATATGGAGGTCAGATCAGATGGATCACAGTTGGAGCAGATATGGAGGTCAGATCAGATGGGTCACAGTTGGAGCAGATATGGAGGTCAGATCAGATGGGTCACAGTTGGAGCAGATATGGAGGTCAGATCAGATGGGTCACAGTTGGAGCAGATATGGAGGTCAGATCAGATGGGTCACAGTTGGAGCAGATATGGAGGTCAGATCAGATGGGTCACAGTTGGAGCAGATATGGAGGTCAGATCAGATGGGTCACAGTTGGAGCAGATATGGAGTTCAGATCAGATGGGAAACAGTTGGAGCAGATATGGAGGTCAGATCAGATGGGTCACAGTTGGAGCAGATATGGAGGTCAGATTAGATGGGTCACAGTTGGAGCAGATATGGAGGTCAGATCAGATGGGTCACAGTTGGAGCAGATATGGAGGTCAGATCAGATGGGAAACAATTAGAGCAGATATGGAGGTCAGATCAGATGGGTCACAGTTGGAGCAGATATGGAGGTCAGATCAGATGGGTCACAGTTGGAGCAGATATGGAGGTCAGATCAGATGGGTCACAGTTGGAGCAGATATGGAGGTCGGATCAGATGGGTCACAGTTGGAGCAGATATGGAAGTCAGATTAGATAGATACTTTTTGGAGCAGATTCAGCAGATCACACAGATTTTGTACAAACATTTTTCTTTTTGTCCAAATTTTATCTAAAGTGTACAAAAGTGACACCTCATTCATTTCACTGTAGAGCAGCGCGTGGCATGCAATCCTGACCAATGTGCTGCGATAACATGTAGCAGGTCTGCATTTTAAAATGCTTAGTGGCCTTGCTCAGGCTAACATGGTCCAGTGAATTGGATGCCGCTGACTAGTGAGGGTGCAGGCTGGCGAAAGGTTTGTCCAGACCCAAAGCACAATGTAGGGTGGATCTGGTTCCTGAGCTTGAGTTATACAGTATTTATACAGTATCTCCCAAAAGTAAGTACACCCCTCAGATTTTTGTAATTATTTTCTTCTATCTTTTCATGTGACAACACTGAAAAAATGACACTTGTCTACAATGTAAAGTAGTGAGTGTACAGCTTGTATAACAGTGTAAATTTGCTGTCCCCTCAAAATAACTCAACACACAGCCATTAATGTCTAAAACCGCTGGAAACAAAAGTCAGCACACCCCTAAGTGAAAATGTCCAAATTGGGCCCAAAGTGTCAATATTTTGTGTGGCCACCATTCTTTTCCAGCACTGCCTTAACCCTCTTGGGCATGGAGTTCACCAGAGCTTCACAGCTGGACTGGACTGGAGTCCTCTTCCACACCTCCATGACGACATCACGGAGCTGGTGGATGTTAGAGACCTTGCACTCCTCCACCTTCCGTTTGAGGATGTCCCACAGATGCTCAATAGGGTTTAGGTCTGGAGACATGCTTGGCCAGTCCATCATCTTTACCCTCAGCTTCTTTAGCAAGGCAGTGGTCGTATTGGAGTTGTGTTTGGAATACTGCCCTGCGGCCCAGTCTCCGAAGGGAGGGAATCATGCTCTGCTTCAGTATGTCACAGTACATGTTGACATTCCCTCAGTGATCTGTAGCTCCCCAGTGCCGGCAGCACTCATGCAGCCCCAGACCATGACACTCCCACCACCATGCTTGACTGTAGGCAAGTAGGGATGAGCCGAACACCCCTGGGTTCGGTTCGCACCAGAACCTGCGAACTGATCGAAAGTTTGCACGAACATTAGAACCCTATTAGTTACAATGGACGCGAACGTTCGAAATCTAAAGTGCTAATTATAACGGCCAATATGCATGTTATTGTCATAAAACAGGTTTGGGGACCCGGGTCCTGCCCCAGGGGACATATATCAATGCAAAAAGAAGTTTTAAAAACGGACGTTTTTTCTGGAGCAGTCATTTTAATGATGCATGAAGTGAAAAAAAAAAAAGTGAAATATTCCTTTAAATATGGTACCTCGGGGGTGTGTAAAATATGCCTGTGAAGTGGCATGTGTTTCCCGTGTTTAGAACTGTCCTTGCACAAAATGACATTTGTAAAGGAAAAAAAGAAGCCATTTAAAACCGCTTGCGGCTTTAATGTCATGTCGCAGATGGCTGGATTAGATGACAACAGGGCAGAAGGGCAGATACAGGTGCAGGTTGTATACTGTGCTGTGCTAGACTCACACAGCACACACACACTAACTCCTGCAGATGGCTGTATTGGTAGAGAACAGCACTTTCCCCACACGCAAATGCATGAGAAGAACACACTATCCCTGCCTATTTTTCCTCTATCCCTACACTTTCCCCACACAGAAATGATTCACATATAGTGTGCAGTACACTGTCCCTGCCTAGCAATACTCTTTCCCTCAACGCCGGAACACACTACACGAGGCCGCCGGCGCGGCGGCCTTATATAGTGTGGGGTGTGTTCTAAACCCCCTGAGCTATAATTGGCCACAGGCACTCCTCACCGCTGGCTCTATGATTGGCCAAGCATGCGGGGTCACAGTGCATGCTTGGCCAATCATCAGCCAGCAATGCACTGCGCCTGGCGCAGTGCATTGTGGCCCTCAGAGTTCTGAACTCGACGAGCGGACGAACGGCCGATGTTCGATTCGAACATGGGTTCGAATCGAACACTGGGCCCATCCCTATAGACAAGACACACTT
>JAQSEC010001417.1:190918-273055 GCA_028564925.1 Lithobates sylvaticus | reverse complement strand
AAACACGACAAAAATGATAAAATATATCAAAACGGGGCGTGGCCTGGACATGGCTGAGTAAGGACGCAAGTCTGAGGAGCTCCCGGCCCGACCCGTCCATACCCGGCTTTAAAGCACTGGAAACTGCTCACCAAGACCGGCATGTACTCCGCTGGAAGGTGGAGAAGCAAAATCATAAAGCGAAGATCCCCTAAACCGAAAAGGAGCGAGGATATCCAGAAATACTTGACAAACCCAGCCGAGGCCTCACCAACCCTCAAGATGGCGGACACCACGAGGCGCGGACCTCAGAACGCCAGGCAGCCACCTATCTCCCCCACCCGGGAACCACCGACAGCCTCAGCCGACATGAACTTTACCACCCCGGTGATGCTCCGGACCGACTCACAGGAACTCCAGACGGCTCAATCTCCACTAACCCTGAGAGCGGACGCCGAATTGAGGGCGCTGCTGCAGGCCCTACCAACGAGAGCGGACATGGAAGCGATAGTGGGCAAGATAGAGACCTCTCTCCGTCAAGACATGACTGTCATCAGACAAGAGGTGCAAACACTATCGGACCGTGTGGGGTCGGGAGAAATGGCGGTGACCACACTAGAACAGCGGCTGTCGGCGGTGGAAGCCACACAATCAGCACAAGCAACCCTGATCAGATCCCAACAACTAAGGCTAGAAGAAGCCGAGGACCGCAGCAGACGTAATAACTTGAGGCTGCGGGGCCTACCAGAAGCAACGGGATCGGAAGATCTATTGGCAACCACCATGGCAATTTTCCGAGAGGTGGCAGGGGATCAGTTCCCCCACAACCTATCGTTCGATCGGATACACAGAGCCTTGGGCCCTCGTTCGCCAGACCTGGACAGACCAAGAGACGTGGTGTGCCGGATCCACCAATACACCCACAAGGAGATAATCTTGAGAGCGGCCTGGGAAAAAAGGAATATATCGTTTGATGGGGCAGAGGTGAAGATTATGCCGGACCTTTCTAGACAGACACTACAGCGCAGAGCCCTACTCAAACCACTATTGGAAGCAGCGAGAAATGCCGGCCTAACATACCGATGGGGTTTCCCCATCTCCGTAACCTTTAAGAAGGCCCAACACTTCTTTACTTTAAGGTCACCAGCGGACCGAACGGCACTTTTCGACTTCATGGAGACGGACCCCATCGACGTACCTGATTGGCTGCAACCACTCCAGAACTCCGCCCCACGCGCAGGAACGTCAGGAAGAAGGAGATCGAGATCGCCAAGAGCCCGGATGAGCACGCGCAGACCCCGTTACGTCCCCGGAGACGCACCGCGGGAGGACTGAGGTACCGAGCCACGCAACCGGCGACCAGCATCTCCCCTCCCGACGCAGAATGCAGACTCCCCTCTCTGGACATAGATCACCGGACGTTACCAACTACCCGAGGTAAGCAGCATGTGGGACATGTCCCCCTTCAACAGGCGGGCCTTGACCGTGACTCCCCCCCCCACCCTGGAGCCCGAACTACCCCTCTATCTCCAAGGGAACACTCCGCCACTACACCCCCCCCCGTTCTTTTTTCTTGGATCCCTGGGAATGAAGACTGCACCGTAACGGCGCTGATGGAACGGGCCTGTCTGGGATGCAGGGGGGCGGTGGGGAGGGGAGGAGGGGACCACCCTGGGACTTAAAGGAGAGGCATGCCCACATGGAACACGGAACAGAACACCCCGGGTGGAAATGTTTTGGGAGACCGGGTGAAGTGAACCGGGGGGGGCGGGATGCTGGCCGAAGAGACACACGTTCACACCTTCCCCTGTTGTTATATACCGTCTGGGGGGTTTTTCTCGTTGTTTTTTCTCTTTTCTGTTTTTTGGGTTTTTTTTCCCTTTTTTTTGGTTCTTATGGTGATACTGGCATTACCTGAACTGCACACTTGGCCTACTAATAGCCCAGACACCCCAGAAGACAGGGCATGGACCCGCCCTAATGGCCGCATCACATAGACGGGTGACCTGGAACAAAAAGGCACAACCTAAAAAAGGTACACCATGACCCATATACCCTTACCCCTGAAGATCTCTGGACACAGACAGAGAGAACCACAAGGTGAAAGGACACAATATAGCCCGCGGCTACGACATAGACATTATGGTAGGGGCATGTGACAGCAACCTGCAGATAATGCAAAAGTAGCACAAGTGATAACCAGCACTATTTCTCCCTTAAAGTATACAGGTATCGCTGGAGGAGGTCCAAAGGGGTTACATGTATATATCTACGTGGGGTGGCAGGGACACACCAACAAACACATAACCAAGCAGGAAGAGACCTGATGACATAACGCGGGGGTCAGGACACTATGAGATACCCACACTCCGCACCAGCAAAAGGAATGTCACCAGCACATCCCTACTTCACCATGCTAAGACCCCAACACATATTCCCAGGCTGGGCCAGGGTACTTAGGGAGGTGAAGGGATGGAACACAAAAGGAACATATTTGAGCGAAGAACCGCGACACCCAGTAACAACACCCACAACATAGAAAGGCGCCCGTATAAAATACCGCAGGACATGTCCCAAAGATCCCCAACAGAGGTAGCTGAGACACCCATAGTCAGAGACCTACACAGGATGGCGGTCACTGTAAACTCGCGTACACCCATCCATATACACGTAAGGGAACCCTCCAGGAGTAAGCAGGTGCTATAGATGGGGGTGGACGCAACCTGATACTCGCTCAGAGATAAATGTGTTAATGCCTGAAATGTACAGTTCACATGCACTTTTCGCTTTCTTTTGTGTTTTGTTTAATTATGTGTTACTCTGCCGATTGTGATAGAGCAGATGGTTATTACTGTTTTATGTTAACAAGCTGGGGGGGGGGGGGGCGGGCGGGGGGATTCTCCCCGGTCTACTCCAACCTCTTCCCCCAATAGGACAGAGCAGACACCCTGGTAAACACCAGGGGGCGCTCCACTGCAAACTGTTTGTTTGCACTTAGGTACACAAGCGGATAGTCTACGCTACCCGCTACTCGTTAGCTAGAAACGAGATACACACCACCTTTCTCTTTCCATCTCTTTTCCTTGATCTTTCTCTCTATACCCTCCTCTACCTTACCCCCCCCCCCTCCTCCCCCCACCCAAACCCACCCATCAGGAAACCCACCCCTACCCAGGGAACAATGGACACGATCACAATCTACTCACTGAATGCCAAGGGGCTAAACATACCCGAAAAGCGTCGAATGCTACTGAACGACCTGAAGAGAACACATAGCGACATAGCATTTATTCAGGAAACCCACTTTAGGACAGGCAACCCCGCTTGCCTTAAAAACCAATATTTTCCCCACACATACCATGCCACTAACGCAGAGGCCAAATCAAAAGGGGTCTCCATACTTATTTCAAGGTCGGTCCCGTGGACATGCGACACCATCCTAGCTGACCCCAATGGACGTTATCTATTTACAAAAGGGACACTCAGAGGCACGAAGGTGACTCTGGCAACCATATATTCCCCCAACGACCGACAAGATGTATTTTTACATAGGACACTGAAACTGCTAACTGACTTCAGGGAGGGTCAGCTGATAGTAGGAGGGGACTTCAACATACCACTAGTACCAGCAATAGACACATCCTCAAGGACTTCGTCGATACGCGCGAGTATACACAAACGTATAACACAAGACCTGCATAAGGCCCAACTCATTGACGCATGGAGGCTCCACCACTCTGGGGAGAGGGACTATACCTTTTTCTCCCCCCCCCCATAAGATATACTCAAGGATAGATCTATTTCTTATCCCGCATAGCCAGCTGGAAGCGATACAGAGGGTGGAGATAGGTAACATTACATGGTCGGATCACGCCCCTGTCACCCTGTGCTACTGCCTGTCATCGACCCGAACCTCCAGATCTAGATTCTGGAGACTAAACGAAAGCCTCCTACAATCACCAGAAGTCTTGACAGACATACAGAAGGAAATAAAACAATATTTCCAAACTAACAACACCGAGGACTGCGACCCGGGCATCCTTTGGGAAGCCCACAAGACAGTGATCAGAGGGGTGTTGATCAAACATGGGACGCACATAAAAAGGAAAAGGGAACAGCAACTGCTAGACCTCCTACAGAAGATACACGACATAGAGACACAACATAAACAAGCACCGACCACCTCGTTAGAAACCGAACTAATGACCCTCAGGAAACAAGTCGTAGACCTAATGCAGTATAGAGCTAAGGCAGCAATGCAAGTCTGCCGGAAAATATCATACGAATCGGGAAACAAATGCGGTCGACTATTAGCCCGGGCAGTCAAAACCCACAGACTGAATACATACATCCCTCAGATCATCGACGCGAAAGGACAAAAAAACAGCCAAACAGAACACGGGACGAAAAGACAATACAGGACTACCTTACAGCTTCACAAATCCCCCTTCTCCCCCCGGCAGCAAGAGCTGAGCTAGAAGACCCTATTACGACAGAGGAACTCCAACGGGCAATAGGAGGGACGAAACCAGGCAAAGCGCCGGGCCCAGACGGGTTTACCCTACAATATTATCAGACCCTATTCCCATTACTGAGTACACATATGGTGAGGATGTTTAATGGCCTGGGGGAAGGGAAATCACTACCTAAGGATACATTGAGAGCCCACATATCCCTAATAGCAAAGGAAGGCAAGGACCCATCAGCTTGCGGTAGCTATAGGCCGATCTCACTTCTAAACGTAGACCTAAAACTTTTTACAAAAATCATGGCCAATAGACTTACCCAGTTCATGCCAGAGCTCATTCATCTAGATCAAGTGGGATTCATCCCTGCCCGAGAAGCCAGGGACAATACCACAAAAGTACTAAACCTCATTCACGCGGTCAATAAATCCAACACTCCATGCGTACTCCTAAGTACAGACGCTGAAAAAGCATTCGACCGCGTGAATTGGGAATATATGACTTCAGTACTTAAACACGTAGGCCTGGGACGCAGAGTGCTACATTGGATCCAAAACATTTACTCCATACCCACAGCACAGGTGAAGGCCAATGGAATACTATCCGACCCATTTCCAATAACGAACGGCACCAGACAGGGTTGCCCGCTCTCACCCCTCCTTTTTGCCCTAGTCCTGGAACCCTTCCTGAGTAATATAAGATCAAACCCTGACATTACTGGAATGACAATAGACAACTCCCAATACAAAATAGCCGCATATGCAGACGACCTTATGTTCATCCTAACTAACCCGACTGTGTCACTACCGAACCTCCTGCGTGAATTCGAAAAATATGGAAACATGTCCAATCTCAAAATAAACTTCGACAAATCAGAGGCAATGGGACTCAACTTAACACCACAAAGACTGGACTCACTGAAAACACAATTCAGATTTAAATGGTCGGATACCTCCCTAAAATACCTAGGAACCCAAATCCCCAAAGATTTGAAACAGGTCTTTCACCTGAACTTCCCACCACTACTGACCAAAACCCGATTGCTTCTGGAGGAATGGACTAAGGGCCTACACTCATGGTTTGGCAGATGCAATCTAATTAAAATGGCAATCTTACCAAAATTCCTATACCTGCTTCAAGCGCTACCGATACTAATACCATCCCAATATTTTAAACAAACTGACTCCCTCTTTACCAAATTTATCTGGACGAACTCAAAACCTAGACTACGAAGACAATATTTAACACTACCCAAAAACCGGGGAGGCCTAGCCCTCCCAGACCTAAAAAATTATTACAGAGCAGTACACCTAAGCAGAATCGTCGACTGGAACCGACATGATAAAAATAAGCTATGGATACACCTAGAACAGGCACAATGCCCATCCTCCCTGAAGGGGGCAGTATGGTGCTATGAAAGGCTGACCCCATCAGTGAAGACGCACCCCATTATAGGGACGACCTTGAAGGTAGGGGCATCCATACTATTCTCAACCTCGTTATCCACGGCCAACTCACCGCTCTACCCAATTTTAGGGAACCCAGCCTTTCCACCTGGAGTAGATGGGGGGGGATATGAGGCACTGGCCAGAAATAACAGGGACCGAGCCTCACACTTCCTAATAAACAACGAATGGCCTTCCATCCAATCGCTGGTAGCTGAAGACGGCCCCTTCCAACTTCAGTTTTGGAGAGCAATCAGGATTCACCACTTTTTGCACTCCTTACCACACCCAAGACAATATAACCGTAGCCTGACGACCTTTGAATCATACTGTAGCGACGAGGGACCCCTACTACGGGTACTATCCAAGACATACGCCCTACTTAACACTCCCGAGGACATCCCCGACCTGACATATTTACACAAGTGGGAATCAGACCTGGGATGTACATTCACAGAATCCCAAAAACAAGCGATTATTAGATTCTCTCTGCAAACATCTGTCTGCACGAAAATACAAGAACTTAACTACAAGATACTAACCAGGTGGTATTATACCCCTAGCAAACTGCACAAATACTTTCCAACCACATTCGACAACTGTTGGAGATGTCTATCAGGAAAGGGGACGCTCCTCCACGTTTTTTGTTCCTGCCCCGTGCTGCAAAACTTCTGGACGTCAGTCCGAAACATCACACAAAAATTCACTGAATATACAATCAATGCCGATCCAGCCTTTATACTTTTACACGCCACTCCAATTCCAGCGAAAAAATACAAAAAAATGATAGTGCGACATCTATTAAATGCAGCCAAGGCCTGTATCCCACTTCTGTGGAAGAAAAGGACTCCCCCGACAATAGGAACATGGTTGCGCAGAGTAGAGGAGATTAAGAATATGGAGGACTTAATCCTCTCGTCACAGAATAAACAGGAACAACATTCACAGACATGGATGCTGTGGAATATGTTCATATTCTCTTACGAAGGAGTAGCATTACTAAACACTTGAAGTATCCGGAATCGGCGCAAAATATAAACACAGTCCACCCTGGGTCCCCCCTCCCCCCCCTAACCTACCCCCCCCCCCCCCCCTCTCTCCTCTTTGCTACTTTTCTTTCTTCTTTCTCTACTTCCTTCCATCTCCTCTATCCTCACAGGAAGAAACCCCACATATGGGGGGAAAAAATAAGCATTCGACAGCCCATATCAGACACCCTATACCCGGAAACACGGAAATGAAACCTGGCTCCCAGGTATAGAGATGAACCAACACACAAGGTTCACAATAATGAATGGGAAGCACAACAATGCAATAGGGAGACGATTGAATGCTAATTATAAGGTGATAATGACACTGAAACTGTTATGAGACATACCCATATATATGTATGCTGTTAAAGTTGAGGAGAAATGTTGAATACTTTGTGTATGACGTTATTGTATATGTTCCTTTTTTCATGCTGTTTTGAAAATAAATAAAAACTATATTTGAAAAAAAAAAAGGCTTCTTCAGGAGAACCTTTATCAGGTACTGCATATATGATCACTGAGTGTTGATGAATAGTTTGCTTTAAAATCCAATAGATATTTGGCTCCAAAACCACCTTGGGGTAGACAGATATGGACATATGGTGAAATCACAGAGGGAGGTATAATGACGCCCCCCATTGGCCCATCTGGATTATCAGCAAGGAGAAATACAATACAAATAGGGAAGCAGTCAATACAGAAATTCTCAGCCATTTCCTTTTCCCAAACGAAATAAAGGAAGGGAGAGGTAGTTTTCACTGTCCGAGAAAAAAGCCATGGTCCTTGCAAAATGCAATACAGTGATTTAACGCTGTTACATGTTATACCCTAAATATGGATGTAACATGTTCAGAGATGTGAACTTATTTAAGAATGCCATTATGGAAAATACAGGAAAACACCAATCCCAAGTGCAACTGTCCTCCTTGCAGTGCCAAAATCAAGGGTGCATGCCAACGAGCACAGGCCAGTTTGGTTTGCAGGAACTCAAGTATTCTACAATCCTGTTAAACACCCAACAATTGTGATGAATTGAAATAAGGGTTGCAAATTAGGTCTTCTCACCCAACATCAACCCCTGATCTCCCAATTTCTTTTATTTGCTTTTGCAAATGGTAGGAAGGTGGGCACACCTTCTTACAGACACACTCCAAATCTTGGATGAAGTCTTCCAGAAGAGTAGAGGCTTTTATAGCTAAAAAGGGAGTGCGGATCACAGCTCCACGTTATTGCCCATAGGTTTGTATTGGAATGTCCAGAAAGCTCATACAGCTGCCATAGTCAGGTGTCTACAAACTTCCATCTATACAGTATATATGTGACCATGCAACCCTTTCTATATTGCCAAGTTAAGAACAATGCTCCTCTTCCCAGTGACTTCTTACCTGGTTCCAGCCCCTTGGGCTCACGTAACACAGCCTTGGTGCTGTTGAAGCAGTAGGCCTGGATACATTTGAGTTGCAGCAGTGATGCATTATGCTTTATTTTCTCCACTTTGTTGGCTATCTTGTCCACAGCTATGACTTCTCCCTGAGAATGCAGATACGTAGCAATTGTATTATTAATGTTTAATCTGTTTTGTTAGAGTTTTCAAAGGCGTACAGTAAAGAGGTACAAAAACACTACAAACATAGTGCAAGAATATGAATACAGGAGGTGCCAAGCACAGTACACACAATGAGAAAACCTGACGAAAACATAGCTTTCAAAGCAATCGTACGCCAATATGATCGTTAGTACACAGCTTTCAAGAACCGATCAGGACAGTTCATGCTAAATAATCCAAAGGGGCAAACACATGAAAATTCTTCTCACAAGATACCAGAATAAACGATTTTAGTTTAACTACTTCATTGCCACTCTATAGCTGAAAGACGACTACAGCACAGCTCTGTTCCAGAAGGGGTATCGATGTACATCACCCTGGGGTGAGCTTTGTGATCGCTGTGTCCTTCGAACAAAGCTGATCATATATCACAGTAAAGGGCCAATCACAGCGGCCCTTTACCATGTGATTAGCTGTGTTCAGTCACAGCTGACCACAATGTAAACAGACTTGCCGGTTATGGGCAATACTTTCCTCGTTCGCTGTCACCGCATGAGAAAAGTAGAGCCAGTAACCGGCAAGTGTGACAGGGGACATGTACACAGATAATCAGGGCAGGGCATAGATGTCCCCTATCAGTGCAGACTGCCGACATTAGTGCCACCTCATCAGCACACATCAGTGAAGGAGAAAAAATTACTTATTTGAAAAACTAAAAAAAAAAAAAAAAAAAAAAAGAAGGGTTTTTTACTTTTTCAAAATGTTTCGTCTTTTTTGGTTTGTTTAGCAAAAAAAAAAAAAAAAAAATCCCATGGTGATATAATACAATTCAAAATGAAGCTCTATTTGTGTGGGAAAAAAAATTTATAAAAACTGTCATACAAGTACAGTGTTTAATTTAATTTAATTAAAGGTGCGATAGCGCTGAAAGCTGAAAATTGGCCTGGGCAGGCAGAGGGTGAAAGTGCTCGATATTGAGGTAGTTAAGCAGTACAGCATTTCAGCAGTTACAGCAGTTCGGACCAGTCAGGTAATTTCGCATAGTAGTGTTGTGTGGAGGTGAGGAGTCTTTTCCTTACCTCATCATTCATAAGAGACGCAATGTGAGTGGTCTTTCCTCCAGGAGCTGCACACATATCCAACACCCGTTCCCCAGGCTGAGGGCTCAAAACATGGCTGACAACAGCAGACGGTAAATTCTAAAAAAGGTAAAAACAAAGACAGAGTTGATTACTACTATCTGACTTTGGAGTGTGCCAACGTGGTGCTCTATTGGTACTGTCATTTCTGTTTTCAGCCACTAGGTGGGGTTGTAGGTTCTCTTCAATGAGCTGACGTCTGTACGTAGCTCTATGAGGTTGGAAGCTGTAATTGACTATTTGTTTTTGTGCATTTCAATTTTACATTCTTTTGTGGGTGCTTATGGAACGAATGTGTTCAAATAAAACTTTCTTCTGATAAAAAAAAAAAAAATTACAAACAAGGATGGATGGTTTTCTCTTTGAGCTGTTGTTAAACGCGAAGTTCAAAAAATAATTGCACATCTTTTTTTTAGGTAAAAAAATTAAGACAGCACTCACAAGCAGCCCGGTAGTTGTAGTCCATTTATTCACAGGAAACTTTGAATGAGTGACATGGACATGTGGGTGGAGCCCCGCATAGCCGCGCTGTTTTGGGAACATGCGCTCTTTGGGAACATGTTCAATTTTGAACCCTAAATCTGGGTGTAAAATGTTACCAAAAGGTGAACTTATCCTCTAAAGTTGTTTTAGTTACCCTCCTGCCCCATAACCTACCTGGGTTTTTTGGATATATGACTTAACTTGGAGGGATATAAGTTTTCATTTTCTGTGAATTATGGGATTGTATTCACACTTCTCTCCACTCGCTGAGCAGGTGCCACCCAGGCTGGAAAGCCACACATCCACATCTCATTATTTACAGTAGATTATATCTTTGGGATCTTTCGTTTAGGAATAGCTGTCGGCTATTTTACACTGGCATATACTTATAAAGAACAATAAAAAAACATAAAAAATAAAAAAACACACAATAATGGGGTTCAGTGCAGTAATAACCAAACTAAATGACAGTTTTTATTTGTCAGCAGATTGGCACAACTCTGGGATTCCAGCCTTCTCACCTACAATTGTTTTTTTCACCCTTACACATATCCAATACATATATGTTTTTTAAATGACAAACTTTATAAAGGATACATCCCATATGTTAGTACCTGTGCCAAATATGCATCTACAGTATACTGGAGCGACTGGAGGAATGTCTGGGCTGAAGCCGCATGCCATTCCCCACAATTTTCCAGCACTGCATGTCCCATGATTCCTGGGCACCATGTTCGTGTCCTCAAGCGTAGTCATAATAAAAAAACAAAAAACAAAAAAAAAAAAAAAAAAAAAACATACATACTCACCTAGGTTCTTCCCTGCCGGCTCTAAGACCGAGAACTGAGTGATCAAAGACTGCCAATCACTCAGTTCTCAGTCTTCAGTGAGCAAGTGACTGTCAGTCACCGCTCTGTGCTCTGCCCCTCCAGTACTCACTGGAGCACCAGGCTGTGAAGGGAGCGGGAGCAGGAGCAGCAGGGGCCCAGGCTCTCAGGAGGTGCGGCTGAGCCAGCTGCAGGCCAAGCATCTGGGTGTATCCTGACATTAAAATCGGGATCTCTCCAGAGCCTGGACCAGCTGAATGTCATCAGCTGGCTTTAGCCCACTGTAGCTGAATACGGGTCACAGGACTGAAAAATCAAATACACTCCATTGACCCATAGGAGGAGGAGTAGGGTCAAAAGAGCTTTGGACACACTTCTCCTTTAATGCATTTTTCATGTACTCGCTTTAAACTCTATGGAGCCATAAAAGCACCTTTTTCCGAAAAACATTGATTGAAAAAACAAAGGAGCTGGGTGAGAAATTGTCAGCCAAACAGCTCCTGCATCCAATCAGATGCAGCTGCTATCTGGGTTATCTGACAGCTGGTGATGCCTGCTGACAGAATTCATCTATCCGTGCTGTGTAGTGTGGGTGGACGTATCTGTTTAGATTTATTTTGTTCAGCCCACAAGCTGAATGGAAAAAAAAAAAAAAAAAAAAAATCTATTGGTGTATGGCCGCCTTAACCCTACACTAGAAGTAAGATATAGGCAAAAAAGGGAGAGAGAGCAGTAACACGGCAGGTGGGCTGATCATAGCAGAATTTTACCAATCCTGCCCACACTACTCTTCATGCTGACATCTTTATCTATTGGCGTAGTTGCACAGTAGCAGTGGCAACTACCTAAAAGATAATAAGTGGGAAAACATGTCCAGTCCCAAAGACAGAAAACCAAGAGGACAGTGCATGGGAATAATGATGGTGAAGAAGGATATCACAGTAAGTAGTATGAATATATATTTTTGCAGAATGCTTGCCAAGTTGCATTCTTCTGATTGGTTGTTCTAGGATACCACACTGTGTGTCCTTCCTGCTCTTTGCAATGCTTTACTGAATAAACCTGTCAAAGTTCTCATTCTGATTTACCTGCAAGAATACATTTCCAGGCAGCATATTGTCAAAGGATGGACTGGAGTATACTGGTTCTGTCATTCTGATGCCTTTCCCCCTATAATAAAAGAAAGAGTTCATTATTAGTGCCAATTCACACTACAGGGGGTCCCCGAGTTACGAACTCGTTAGGGACTGCCCGCCTGTACTTAAGTCGGAAATGTTCGTAAGTCGGCCGCGCATGCGCAGACCGACAAATACGACCATTTCCGGACATTTCCGATGTTCCGTCCAATGCCGTTCTGCGCATGCGCGGCAAATTACGGACATTTCCGAAGTTTTCCGAGGCTCCGAATGGCCGCGCATGCGCAGAACGGCCAAAACACGGCGGAACACGGCGGAAAATGGCGGAGGGTCCCCGCAGCGCCTCGTTCGTAAGTAGGGGATGTTCGTAGGTCGGGCGTTCGTAAGTCGGGGACCCCCTGTATATGCAGTGACAGACATTTTACTGCATGGCAAAACAACGGTTTCCTTTGCCTCCCATTCACACTGCAATGCAGCCTAGCGCTACATTTTATTGCAGCACACTGGCTTGAATCGCACTGCAATAATCAGGCAGAGTAGCACATTGTGCCGCCCAACATAGCAGGGAATGAAGTGTATGTTTTGTACACTTCAAAATAAAAAACTTGTAAAAAAACAAACCAAAAAAAAAAAAAAGGGATAAATGCAGTGCACTGAATCATGCACCACACTGCCAGCCGGCAATGCAGATCGGCTGGAGCGCTGAATTGCTCTGACTGCTCAGCGATTTGACTGCGGACCAGTGTGAATTGGCCCTTAAACCTCATTAAGATGAAACGCTACCTTTATTTTTCTTTTAAAGGGTAACTGCTCTTTTATGTCATCTATATATCCCAACTTTTTTTTTTTATTACATTTTTTTGGATAGCGTGGGGAAGGATTATAACCTCTATCAGGTTTTACTGCAATCAGAGAATCCTTCACTTCATGTCTGGTAAAAAGTTTGTCGCCAGGACAAGAAGCGAGAGAAAATCTCTCCAACAGTAACACAAACAGCAGTAAAAATGTGCTTTTTACCGTGTTTTCCCGAAAATAAGACTGGGTCTTATATTAATTTCTGCTACAAAAAACACACTAGGGCTTATAGTCGGGGGATGGCTTATCCATGTCCCGTCTTCTCTCCCTGTGTCAGCTCAAGAGCCATCATTATGACATCTTTAATCACAAAAATATGTAATCCGTTTTGTAAAAATATTATATAATCTCCAGTGAGTCTCTCCCTTATTTACAGTGATCGGCCAGAGCTCCTATTCTCTGCTCCGAGCACTACTGACGGGGGTTTGGAGAAGAAGATTTACAGCGGGTCACGTGAGCACTCAGCGGTGCTGTAAATAAGGTATTTTTGACAATAAAGTTATAAAAGAAGACAGTGTACATTATATAATATTTTTACAAACCGGATTATATATTTTTACATGGACTTTACTAGGGCTTATTTTCAGGGTAGGGCTTATTTTTGGGGAAACACGCTAGGTGTATCTTTTTGCCATCTGTGTCTCATCGCGAATAACACAATTTCAACTGCACATTTTATTTGCCCCCCAACCGCATGTCTAAACCTATACATAGAGTTGGACAATGAAATTGGTTGAACATTTGACTGGTTGCAATGTAGATAACATAAAATAACCAGCTTTTAATTTAAGATCTGCATCGGTTTTACTTACTTTATAGGGCTGTTTGTACAGAAGATGTCTGAGCGGCTCAGTTCTGCTATTCCATTGCCAATAAAAATTTTGGCTCCATCAAACTCCACTGCGCCCCGTCTACATTTCCCTTCGATGTCAGAGAACACAGACACCTCGTCACCTGTCTTCATCCCTGAAGGCAAAAAATAAAAATACTAAAAAACAACCATAACTACAGTATATACACACTGACTATAATAAATATAATAATGGGATTTAGGGAACTCAAGGCATCATTAGAATAGGTAGATGAGGCATTATACTTAATCACTCTTTTCAGTAGCTTTCAGAACTTTAGGCACCAAATGCCTTTTCTTTTAAATATAACAAGTAAAACACACTACATAACAAAAATGCTTTAGTAATTACCGTATTTATCGGCGTATAACACGCACCCCAAGATTAGGGGTGAAGTTTAAGGAAAAAAAAAAAACTTACATTTAAATGCCCATCAATGCAGCCTTATCAGTGTCATTGCAGCCTTGTCAGCTCCCATCTGCAGCCTTGTCAGCTCCCATCTGCAGCCTTGCCCCTGTGTCATTTACATTTAAAAATGGCGACGCCGAGATACAGAGCCGGATGTCCTGTGTATCTCGGCGGTGCTCGATAGCTTTCGGCCACTCTCACGACTCTCGGCTGTTACTCGGCCGATCTCGGCGGCTCACGCGGGACTGAAAGCGGCCGAAAGCCGACGAGAACAGCCAAGAACAGCCGAGAGCTGCCGAGAACCGGAGAAAGCCAGCGAGAACCGGAGAAAGCCAGCGAGAACCGGAGAAAGCCAGCGAGAACCGGAGAAAGCCAGCGAGAACCGGAGAAAGCCAGCGAGAACCGGAGAAAGCCAGCGAGAACCGGAGAAAGCCAGCGAGAACGGGAGAAAGCCAGCGAGAACGGGAGAAAGCGTCTGAAAGTCGGCCAGAGCAGCCGAAAGTCGGCGAGAGCAGCCGAAAGCCACGAGAAAGGTCGGGAGGCTGACAAATCGGTGGGGGATCGGCGTATAACACGCACCCGCGATTTTCCCCTGATTTTAAGGACTGAGACCTCCCAACCCCCCCCCCCCCCCCACCCACAGTGGAGCCCTGCATAGGCGGGGGTAAGGGCAGGACAGAGGGCGGAGGGAGGGGTCAGGGGCTGGCAATCACAGGTGAGCACACTGGGACACTGGCACAGGACTGAGCTGTCCTTACTGTTAGTGATGCGGATGATCAGGAGGAAGGGATTGGAGGGGGTGGGACAGGAGGTGAATATAAAGGCCAGTCTGTGGCTGAGGGATGCTGGGGGGGGGGGGGGGGGGGGTTATGGCTCTTTAATGCTGGTGGTAGATGGCTGCAGAAGAGGGTTGTGGCATGGTAGCTGTGCCTCTCCCTGCAGCTAGAGCCCCGGTGTCCCCCCCCCTCCGCACTGATTGACAGCCCCAGAGAGTGGCTGTATGGACACCGCTAATTACTGAATACCTTTTCTACCAGTCAATCATATATATTTCTTCATACACCAAGCATTGTTCCAGGATAAAAAACACATTTAAAATATAATTTAAAAAAAACAACCTGCATTGCTCAGTAAAAAGGAAATTAGCAGCAGACACCTGTTTGCACACCTTTTATACTGGTTACTCCAATATACCATCAATTATATATATATATATATATACAGTTGGTTTGACTCTGAATGCTCTATAGAGGCAGATGAAGTAGGCACACAATTCGATCACAAATGTGCTCTGCAATTAGCCATTTCCCAGGAAGTACCACACTGCACCATCCTTACATTTGGAAGCAGACAGAATCCCAGCAGCGTACACATGGGCTCCTCTGAGGACAGCATTTCCACACTGGGCTCCAACGATGACTTGGACCGAATGCTGCTTCTGCTCCCTCCTAAATAAAAATCCAAAATGTAAACCTAAGCCAATTAAAAAAACTTCAAAAAAAAAAAAAAAAAATCACTGTACTGTACTCCCAACACTGAAAGCACAGCACTCATATATACAAGTATGCCACCATGTACATGTATAATTAAAGTGTATGTATAGGTAACACCTTATTTTCTTAGGGAGTTGGTTAAAACTCTTTTTAAGTTATTTTCTGCTGTCTTGGGAGATTTCCCTTCACTTCCTGTCTTTGAAATGCAACAGGAAATGAGAAGAAATCAAGATAAAAGTGAGACGAAATCCCTTAGGCTCCATTCACACTTGTACAACTCCATAGTTGCTCGACTTTAGCTTTAACCAATGATAATGGACAACTGTTGTACCACTGTCTTATGTAGGACATTCAGGTGTGATTTATGTGACCTTTGAGAGGTATACATTGCGGTCTATGGCACTCAAGTCATATGAAAATCAGACCAAAAGTAGTGCAGGAACCTTTTTAAAGTCGCACATATTTGAACGACTGTCATTGAAAACCATTGGGCGTGACTTTAGTGTCACATGACAAGTCGCACAATTGTGAATGGAGCCTTATTAGATATTGGTTACCAATAAATGATGTACTCAACTTAGCTCTTGATTTGGCGACAACCCTAAAATTTTGACTTTAGCACATTCTGTTTCGATGACAGTGGTCACCAGGACAAAGAGAGGGTGAATCTACCCAGCTGGGACACAGGCAACAAAAAATTCAAGTTAGACTTACCGGTAACTTGTTTTCCAATAGTCTTTCAGGACAGCACCCAAGAGATCATGGTTCCTCCTCCAACAGGAAACACCTCATCATTCCAAGGTTCAATATTGAGTTGGCCCAACCTTTGCAGCTATAACAGCTTCAACTCTTCTGGGAAGGCTGTCCACAAGGTTTAAGAGTGTATCTATGGCAATGTTTGACCATTCTTCCAGAAGAGCATTTGTGAGATCAGGATCTGATGTTGGACAAGAAGGCCTGGCTCGCAGCCTCCGCTCTAATTCATCCCAAAGATGTTCTATCAGGTTGAGGTCAGAACTCTGTACAGGCCAGTCAAGTTCCTCCACCCCAAACTAGCTCATCCATGTCTTTATGGACCTTGCTTTGTGCACTGGTGCCCAGTCATGTTGGAACAGAAAGGGGCCATCCCCAAACTGTTTCCACAAAGTTGGGAGCATGAAATTGTCCAAAATGTCTTGGTATGCTGACGCCTTAAGAGTTCCCTTCACTGGAACTAAGGGGCCAAGCCAAACCCCTGAAAAACAACCCCACACCAGAATCCCCCCTCCACCAAATGATTTGGACCAGTGCACAAAGCAAGGTCCATAAAGACATGAATGAGCGAGTTTGGGACACTAATGATACCAATACAGTGACAATACTATACACTGACACTATACTAATGACACTGGCTGGGAAGGGGTTAACATCAAAGGGCAAACAAGCGGTTAATTGTGTGCCTAACAATGTGTAATGTGCGCTGCTTTTACTTACTAATCTGACTGTTCTTTCTCACAGCACGGGCCGTCAGGGCGCACAAACCCAGAAGAAAGCCCTTTACCTACATGTACGTTACCGAGCCTGTACCTGCCACCCTCTTGCCATGTATTTAATATGAGCGGACAACAGGTGGTTCGGAAAAAGAAATGAAATGGTGAACTAACATGCCCTCACCCCCTTCCCCTGGTCCCTACTGTACTTGCCTCCATGGGTGATGACCTGTCAGTGCCAAAGCAGCGGGTGTGTTGGCATCCGATGCAGTCATTCTTCAGCAGCACCACGGTATACAATGGCCATCAGTGGCGATTTCTCAGCATGCTGTTATCATCCATGGGGGGGGGGCTCGATTCTTTTTTCTCTCATTCAACCCATGGGCTGAACAAGAGATATATTGAGCTGTACATGTCTACCCCAACTCCCGCTGTTAAATATTTAATTTATTTTACAATATGGAGAGTGCAATCCTGCTGCTGCGGGAGACAAAATAAAAGACTATTCACATGTGAATGTGTTTGTATCCAGTGTTTCTGTGCTTGTGACGGCATGTTTTTTTCTTTCTCTGCAACTACAAGGCCTTTGAATACCGGTATTTCTTCCTAATAAAAAAAAAAAATCTCTGGCTGCGGCTTTTATGAAACGTTGTATTATAATGCAATGAAATTCCTCTCCATCATGCGGATCACATTTCCTTCAACATTCTACATTGCAGCACAGAGATACAAATGGTCCTGTTTTCCTGCAGTTTAAATACAGTAGCTGACTACATTGTACCATTGGGAACTGCATATTTGTGACTGAAGCTTCATACCCCATAATATGTGTGTATGTATATAACAGTGGCTGGCAGAGATATTCCCTGCTGAATTTAAAAGCATTGCAAACATTCCTAGCTGCAACTGAACCGCTTACGGGCAGCCGCCGCATTTATACTGTGGCAGGTTGGCTCCCCTGCGCGAAACCACTTAACTGTACGTGGGCTCGCAGGGTCCGGATAGCAGGCACACGTGAGCCCGCTGCACAGCGGGGATGCCGATGCCCGTGGCCGATGGTCTCGATGAGTGGGAATTCCCTGTTCTGTTCTGAGAGGAGTGACAGAACGTGTGTTCCTATTAGCTAGGAACAAACAACCCGTCACTTCTTCTAGTCAGTCCCCTCCCCCTTCAGTTAGAATCACCTCCCAGGGAACACAGTTAACTTATTCACTGCCAGTGACATTTTTACAGTAATCAATGCATTTTTAATCGCACTGATCGCTGTATTAATGCCAATGGTTCCAAAAATGTGTCAAAATTGTCCGATGTATCTGCCATAATGTCGCAGTCACGATAAAAAAAAAAAAAAAAAAAAATAAAAAAAAAAAAAATCGCAGATCGCTGCCATTACTAGTAAAAAAACAAATAATAATAATAATGCTATAAATCTATCCCCTATTTTGTAACTTTTGCGCAAACCAATCAATATACGCTTATTGCATTTTTTTTTTTTTACCAAAAATATGTAGAAGCATACATAATGGCCTGAACTGAGAAAAAAAATTGTTTTTTTTTTTTATATATTTTTGGGGGATATTTATTATAGCAAAATGTAAGCAATATAGCGTTTTTTCTAAATTAACGCTTTATAGCACAAAAAATATATTGCAGAGGCGATCAAATACAACCAAAAGAAAGCTCTATTTGTGGGGGAAAAAAAAAGGACGTCAATTTTGTTTGGGTACAATGTCGCACGACCGCGCAATTGTCAGTTAAAGCAACGCAGTGCCGAATCACAAAAAGTGCTCTGGTCAGGAAGGAGGTCAAATCTTCCGGGGCTGAAGTGGTTAAAGCGGAGTTCCGACAAAAACCCAAAAAATTTAAAGTCAGCAGCTACAAATACTGCAGCTGCTGAGTTTTAATAAATCGGACACTTACCTGTACCAGGGTCCAGCGATGCGGGGGAACGAAGTCCCGCTCGTCTCCCCCTCTTCTCTGTGGCGCCGGCATTGTCACTGTGGGCGCCCGGCTGTGGTTTCAAAGCTGGGCACACACTGCGCGCTGTGACTGGCCAGGCAATCATCTGGAACCTGTGACATGTGCCAGATTGCCGAGAGGGAGGGGGGGGATAGGTGAACTTACTTCCAGCGCCGCGGTGCCCCGGGAGGATGTGGGAGCTGGAACCCTCTAAAAAGAGGGTTTCCCGCCCACCCCCCCCCCCCCCCCCAAAAAAAAATTATTACATGCCAACTGTGGCATGTCAGGGGGTCACCTTTCTTTAAGGCGGAAGTTCAATTTTTGGGTGGAACTCCGCTTTAATGCATGACCTCTGTCTGTAGTGTGAGAACTGACATTTCCTATAATTAGATCTGAAGCAGGCAGAGCAATGGAGAGAAGAGATTTGTTTTATCACTCCCACATTTGTGATGCAAAACAGGGGTTGATTAACAAAAAATGTCCCTCGCTAACGAGTCTGGATGAATAGAAGATAATCACCGCTCTATGTTGGTTTCCACCTGTATCACCTCCACTGCACGCTAGCAAACTTGACAGTACGTTCCGGAAAGTATTCACAGCGCTTCACTTTTTCCACATTTTTTTGTTACAGCCTTATTCCAAAATCGATTAAATTAATTATTTTCCTCAAAATTCTACAAACAATACCCCATAATGACAACGTGAAAGAAGTTTGTTTGAAATCTTTGCAAATTTAAAAAAATTAAAAACAAAAAAATCACATTTACATAAGTATTCACAGCCTTTGCCATGACACTCAGAATTGAGCTCAGGTGCCTCCTGTTTCCACTGATCATTCCTGAGATGTTTCTACAACTTGATTGGAGACCACTTGTGGTAAATTCAGTTGATTGGACATGATTGGGAAAGACACATAGCTGTCTATATGAGGTCTCACAGTTAACAGTGCATGTCAGAGCCCAAACCAAGCCATGAAGTCCAAGGAATTGTCTGTAGACCTCCAAGACAGGATTGTATGGAGGCACAGATCTGGGGAAGGTTACAGAAAATTTTCTGCAGCACAGTGGCCTCCACCATCTGTAAATGGAAGTAGTTTGGAAACACCAGGACTCTTCCTAGAGCGGGCTGCCCGGCCAAACTGAGTGATCGGGGGAGAAGGGCCTTAGTCAGGGAGGTGACCAAGAACCCGATGGTCACTCTGACATAGCTCCAGAATTGCTCTTTGAAGAGAGGAGAACCTTCAAGAAGAACAACCATCTCTGGAGCACTCCACCAATCAGGCCTGTATGGTAGAGTGGCCAGATGGAAGCCACTCCTCAGTAAAAAGGCATGACAGCCACCTGGAGTTTGCCAAAAGGCACCTGAAGGACTCTTAGACCAAGAGAAACAAAATTCTCTGGTCTGATGAAACAAAGATTGAACTCTTTGGCCTGAATGGCAAGAGTCATGTCTGGAGTAGACCAGGCACCGCTCATCACCTGGCCAATACATCCCTACAGTGAAGCATGGTGGTGGCAGCATCATGCTGTGGGGATGTTTTTAAGCAGCAGGAACTGGGAGACTAGTCAGGATTGAGGGAAAGATGAATGCAGCAATGTACAGAGACATCCTTGATGAAAACCTGCTCCAGAGTGCTCTGAACCTAAGAATAGGGCGAAGGTTCATCTTCCAACAGGACAAGACCCTAAGCACACAGCCAAGATAACAAAGGAGTGACTATGGGACAACTCTGAATGTCCTTGAGTGGCCCAGCCAGAGCCCAGACTTGAACCCGATTGAACATCTCTGGAGAGATCTAAAAATGGCTGTGCACCGACACTCCCCATCCAACCTGATGGCACTTGAGTGAACCTACAAAGAAGAATGGGAGAAACTGGCCAAAAATACGTGTGCCCAAGCCTGTAGCATCATACTCAATAAGACTTGAGGCTGTAATTGGTGCCAAAGGAGCTTCAACAAAGTATTGAGCAAAGGCTGTGAATACTTATGTACATGGGATTTCTTTCATTTTTTATTTTACAAAGATTTCAAACAAACTTCTTTCACTTTGTCATTATGGGATTTTTTTTTTTGAATTTAATACATTTTGGAATAAGGCTGTAACATAAAATGTGCAAAGATTTAAAACAAACTTCTTTCACTTTGTCATTATGGGGTATTGTTTGTAGAATTTTGAGGAAAATAATGAATTTAATCCATTTTGGAATAAGGCTGTAACATAACAAAATGTGGAAAAGTGAAGCGCTGTGAATACTTTCCAGATGCACTGTAAAAAAAGTGTGTGTAAAAGAAAGAAAAATTAAATTATAATAAAAGAAAGAAAAAAATTAAATAAAAAAAAAATTCCAAGATCAAGGTTTTATCTAGGTCAGTGTCAGGGTTAGTGTTTCGGTCAAAGGTCAGGATTTTTTTTATTTTTTATTATTGTATCAGTGTCAGTGTGTTTTAAAGTGGAGTTCCACCCAAAAATGGAACTTCCGCTTTAAGTGAAGGTGACCCCCTGGCATGTCATTTTTTGGGTGGACCGGATACCCCCTTTTTTTTTTTTTTAGAGGCATCCAGCTTCCACTTCCTCCCGAGGCTTCGTGGCGCCGGAAGTAAGTTCACCTCTCCCCCCTCCCTCCCTCCCTCCCTGTAATCTTCTGGGACACGTCACAGGTTCCAGAAGATTGCCTGGCCAATCACAGCGCAGGTTTGCGCATGCGAAGTGCGTGCCCGGCTGTGAAACTTCACAGCCAGGCGCCCACAGTCAGAATGCCAGCGCTGATGAGAGAAAGGGGAAGAGGAGCGAGGCTTCGTTTGCCCGCATCGCTGGACCATGGGACAGGTGAGTGTCTGATTATTAAAAGTCAGCAGATACACTTTTTGTAGCTGCTGACTTTTATATGGGTGGAACTCCACTTTAAAGCGGTTCTGTACACACTTCATTTAGTAAATCTCTTTGCCTTCCAAATCAGGCAAAGAGTACTAAATGAAGTGTTTTTTTTTTTTTTCACTTACCTTGTAATTGCTGACGTTCTTTCCTCTGTGTCTTCGGCGGTGGGCGGGGTCTCTGCGTCGATCCTCGTCACGCTGCACTGTCTCCTGGGATCTTGTGTCATTGACCCCCAGGAGTCAGTGCGGACATCCGCCGAAATCTCGCGAGATTTCGGCCACATCTGCCAAAATCTTGCGAGATTTCGTCAAACGTGAGCTACACTTTGCCGTTACTGCGCACGCGCGAGATCGGCGCAGTAACGGCGGTGCATGCTGGGCCATCTGAAGTGCCTGTGTGGTTTCACATGCCCACAGGCAAGATGGCACCCAGCAGGAAAGATTTTTATAACTTCTTTTATATGAACCGGCAGCATTGAGTTAGAAAAATGGAACACGTGAGTACTTAAATTACATCTCCTAATCCTTTGCATTGCACACAAAAAAAAAAACACTACAGACAGTGCAGAACCGCTTTAAGTAGGATAAAAGAAAAAAAATGCGCACTATTGATTTTGGGCTGTACTACGGGTACAAACATAATATACGGTTTTACTAACATGTCAAGGTTTGAAAATTGTGCTTAGATTTGTTTTACCCTTAGGCACGAAGGGGTTAATAATTATGCATCAGCATTATTTGTGCCTTTTATATCTGCCTGGAGTTTAGCTTTAAAGTAAAGTGGGAAAACAAGAATCTTTTACCTTTCTTATTTCATCGCCTAGATATTGCTTGGCAGCTTCCACTGACGTCACCAGCGTGTTCACCCTAACGGTAGTAAAGGATGGCGGGTGCGACAGACACCGCTGCAGACGGTCAAATCTTCTTTCCACTTCATCCAGGCCCAAACTAGCAACAAGCTGGAGGATATAAAATGGTTCATAAAATGTCATACAGGCATTACCCATAGCACTCTATAGTGCAGGGGTTTCCAAAGTTTTAATTTAGAGGATCACATTTTATATTTTACAAATATTTTTGGGGCCAAGAAAAAGTTTTATTTTTAAAATTGAGTCCCTCCGTACATCAGGGCTCCCATCAGAGTCCTCCTTTATATCAGGATTTACCATACATCAGAGTCCCCATTGGAGTCCCTCTGTACATCAGGGTCCCCATCAGGGTTTCCCTTACATCAGAGCTCCCCTTACATCAGTGATCCAATCAAAGTTCCCCTTATATCAGGATTTCCATCAGAGTCCCTTTGTACATCAGGTTCCCCATCAGTGTACCCCTTACATCAGGGTCCACCCCACTGCATCTCCTCTGTACATCAGGGTTCCCCTTACATCAGTGTTCAAATCAAAGCTTCCCTTATATCAGGGTCACCATTAGAGCCCCTCCTTACATCAGGGTCCCCATCAGGGTTCCCCTTACATCAGTGTTCCAATAAAAGTTTCCTTTATATCAAGGTCCCCATCACAGTCCATCCTTACATCAGGGTTACATCAGCGTTAGAATTGACTTTTTCCTCAAGCTAAACCCAGAACACTTTAGCGGCGCACAGCAAATTTTTTTTTTAGTATACATTATAGTATTTTAACAGACCTGGGACACCTTTGGGCACTCCAAACAGAACAGTAATGCAGCACACATAGTGCCCCCTCACCCTCCTTTCAGGTCCTGTTCCAAGCCACATTCCTTTCTGAATAATGTGTCTGGGTTTCAGGCGGACTGAAACCCTGACACGATTCAAAACCCAGACTATCCGGGTGAATCCCGGACAGGTGGCAACCTAATCAGGGTTCACATCAGAATTCCACCTTACTTCAGGGTCCCCACCAGAGTTCCCCTTTTACATTAAGATTTCCATCAGAGTCCCTCTCACATCAGTGGAGACCATAAGCAGTCTCTGCTAACCTGAATCCTCAATCTATGCATATTAAAAGATATGCACCTAAGACTAGCTGAAGGCTGGATAAATTCTTGTAGTGAGCTGGATGCTTGATAGTTTGGAGACGACCTACTCTAGGCTAACAATAGGGCCATTCATGTGTTGAGCTTATTCAATTAATGCACCTGTGAAGATAATATGGAGCTCATAGGAACATATCACAGTGTACAAGTACCTCAGTGGCCCTATTAGTATTGGAATACAGAAGGAGCTGCTTTTCCCCAGGTCCACAGACTACATGGGACGTAAAGTGTTACTAAACCCATAAGAGTAAGGCTGGGCTCACACTATGCGAGAGACTATGAACTCTATGGAGCCGGTTCACATATCTCCGGGATGGCTGCGGAGCAAATTGCACAGGAGTCCTGTGCGTCTTCTGGTCCGTTTCAGGTCTGAATCCAGCCAAACATTTGGACCAAAATCGGACCTGAAACAGAGAACAGGGACGCACCGGGCCCCTGCTGTGAGCTGCTCCGTACAGCAGTGTGAACCCAGCCTTAAATCAGTCTGTATATGCAGTAAAGCATGCTTGTCATACTCACTGTGGAACCTAAGGGGTTAATTGTCTGCATTGTGTAAAAAGGCTGTTTGATCCTGTATGCACTGTACCTCCACTCCCTGCACTGTCCCCCTGGACAAGTCCGGATAGGACAGAGCCTTTGGAGCAAGGCTGCACATGCTCAGTTTGGTGTGTATTGCTAGAGTTTATTTATTTTTTTCTTGGGAGAGTGCATGTGATCAACACAGGGCCAGCACTGTCCAGACAAAGGGTCAGGAGCCCTGCAGCCTCATAGGACAGCCAGTGCAGCAGTGGCGGCCCATCCATTAGGGGCGCACGGGCGCCGCCCCCCCATCCATGCGTCCAGCCCACTAATCTACATGCCGGGTGCCGGACGCATTAATTCCAATGGGGGTTTTTTGTTTCTTTTTGGAAGCACGTGAAAAAACGAACCAGAGGCTCCAATAGGCTTCAAAAAAAGGGTTGGCTAGGGGTGCAGAGCACTGCGCCCTGAGCCCACCCAGTTGTATGTTAATAGCGAATGAATATTCGCTATTGTCACACTGATCCTCTTCCCGGGCCAATCACGAAGTGGGTCATGAGACCTGTCACCTGATTAGCTGAAATGAAAAGATGCCTAGGAGGAGGAGACACATGGCAGAAGCCGCCGTGATGCAGAGGAGGAGGAGACACTATGGAAGCTTCCACCCACTGCCCGTAGGAGTGCTGCCTGCCTGTGACATAGATGGGGTAAGTGCGGGGCTGGATGACCAACCGACAGCATGGGGGGGGGGGACTGGGGTGCCACTGGCCGACCGGGTGGTATGCCGCCCCCCCCCCCGCAAAAAAAATAAAAAAACAGTTGCCACTGCAGTGCAATATGAAAACTCCTCCTACAAGCTTCACCACTAACTGATAGAAGTCACAAGACTGCTATATACTGCTGATGAAAAAAGGTATTTATCAGTTTATATTTACTAAAATAATTGCATTTCCATGTTCTGTGTACTATGGGAGACCAGATATAGTGAACAGTGGCGGCTGGTGCTTAAAATTTTTTGGGGGGGGGGCGCAAACAAACAGCCTCACTGTGCCATCAAACGCTGCCACTGTGCCCATTAAACGCTGCCACTGTGCCCATTAAACGCTGCCACTGTGCCCATCAAACGCTGCCACCGTGCCCCAAGTGCTGCCACTGTGCCCATCTAACACTGCCACCGTGCCCATCTAACACTGCCACCGTGCCCCAAGTGCTGTCACTGTGCCCATTAAATGCTGCCAATGTGCCCTCTGCCCGCCATCTACCGGCACTTACCTTGTCTCGGTGTGCAGCTGGTGACGGCGTCAGGCGGCGAGCAGTGTCTCCTCATTGACCCGACATCATCTTCCGCGCTCCTCCTGTCTTCTGCAGTGATTGGACGCCTAGGTGTCCAATCACAGCGCCTGTGACTTCAGCCAATCAGGTGACTGGTAATACAGACCCAGCAACCTGGCTGAGAGGCGGGTCTGTGTTAGGGAAGCGATGTATTCGCTTCTCTAACACAATACTGTGTAAACAGCGAACGCAAAGCATTGCGCCCGTGTTTACACTTATGGAAGCCTATTAGAGCCCACCGCTCTAATCAGGTCTCCTATTAGAGCTTACAGCTCTAATAGGGCGCTTCCAAACCCCCCCCCCCCCCCGCTGTAATTCAGATGCCCAGCGCCCGACAAGGGGCCGGACACCTGAATAGGGGGCGACAGCGGTGACAATAGATAGATTCATGCAATGCATGAATCTATCTATTGGTGATAGAGCGGTGCAGGAGAGAGGGAGCGGTGCTCCTGCACCCTCTATGCACGCACCGCCACTGATAGTGAATGTAGGCTCCTGGGTTTAGTAACACTTTAAAGTGTATCTAACGCCAAGAACAAAAACACGCAATATATTGCAGCCAGCCATTCCTTGGACCTCACAACATTAATGTTGCTGCATTTACTTTTTTTTTTTTTTAAATGAGTACAATAGGCGGGGGAAGCCGTTTAGGTGTTTTATCGTAGGTCACATGTTCTACTTTAAAACAACAGATAACTCACCTCCTTATTGTGATAAACATTGCGCAGATAATCTTCTACTTCACTTTTAAAAAGAATCTTCGGGAAAACAGACATTTTATGCTTGATGGATTGTCACATTTTATACAGCAGCTAAAATAACCTAGAAGAAGAACAAACACTGAGCAAATGTTTTCTTTGTATGTACACTGCATGTGTGCGTTTATATCTATATGTACATACACACAAATTAGCAGCAGAAATATCCAATCACTGAAGCAATGAAATCATTAGTTTAAGGCTCACCAAACAATCTCTGTACAATCAACTTCAAAGCTGAAATCCACTGTAAAACTTGGCATATTACTATGAGTAAGTCCAACAAGGTGCATGCCACTTCATGAACTTAGCTCTTTCATTTACATTTTCGCTATTGCCATTCTTCCAGTGCTCTGAAGGTGGATTTTCTAGTCTTAGCTGCTCTGCTGTGACTGTCAGTCACTGTTCCTTTAAGGTGATTGTAAAGGTAAATTATTATTATTTTTAAATAACAAACAGATCATACTTACCTCCACTGTGCAGCTTGTTTTGCAGAGTGGCCCTGAACCTGCTCTTCTGGTGTCCCCCGGCAGCTCTCGCAGCTCCTCCCCACATCTGATAACCCCCTCGGGGGAAGTGCTTCCCCGAGGGGGGTTACCTTGCGGGTGCGCTCCCAAACCCAACATTTGGCGTCCATAGAGGCGGAATGCAGGACTCGACCCCACCCCCCCGGCGCTCATGTAATTGGATTTGATTGACAGTAGCAGGAGCCAATGGCTGCGCTGCTATCAATCTATCCAATCAAGAGCAGAGAACCCTGGGCAGAAAGACATCGTATCCCCGCCGGGTCAAGTTCGAGGGTTCAGGTAAGTAAAACGGGGGCGGGCTGGGGGGCCAGTCACTGACAGGTGTTTTTTCACCTTAATGCATCCAAGGTGAAAAAAACACAAAGGTTTACAACCCCTTTAAGTACTGGAGTGCCAGGCTGGAGAAGGGAGAGGAGCAGCTGGCTCCCAGCCACACATTGAAAGGCAGAGCCAGTGGTCAATCAAGCAACTGGGTGGATCACAACATTATTGTCGGGTTCCTTCCACAGCCTGGTGTGGCTCTGTGACATCAGCTAATAAAAATGTGCCGATTTCTGACTCTGGGTCAAAGGAGAGCAAAAGTAAGTGCACTCCTGTGATCCAGAAAAGAAGTATGGCCAAAGCATTTTTTGGTCATGATCACAGGAGTGCACTTACTTTTAACCCTTGAAATATGGGCACAGCCCCACTGCAAGACGTCATTTTTTAGGTGTCCAAATTGGGGCTTTAAGGTGACCACAAACTTTATAATCTGATTGTACAATCTCTTGTAGATCTACCATCCAGGGCCTTGTACAACCAGACATGTGTGGTGACCTTGAGTCCCGGCTCACACTGGTGTGATGCGAGAACCAGCGCAATTCCTGTGCGGGTTCCCACATCGCATCTCACTCGCTTCTCTCCGCGGGTGTCAATGTAAAGGTAATGGCCCCCCCAAATCTGTTTGCAGATTGCAGTGCAAACTGTAAAATAGGACAGGAATCAGATCACATGGGTGTGAGCCGATTCCAGTGTGGACCAAAAAAAGGTTCCTGCATCATTTTGGTGCAAATGCGATGCAATTTCAGCCATACAGTTTGCATGGCTGAATTTGCATCACGCAGACATCGCATGTGATGTGCACGCGATGTCTGGCATCACACTAGTGTGAACCCAGCCTTAGGGCCCTTTCACACCAGCTGTGCCTGTTCTGATCTGCAGGGGATCCGTGAACAGATCTATTGCTAAATCTCAGCTGAGCTACTATAGCGCAATTTCAAAGCCGCACATCACTGCGATTGTAGCTGCCAATTTCATTGCAGCTTGTGAAATCGTTTAACAGAAGTCTATGCAAGTCGCAATGAAAATGGTAAAAAAGAAGTAGTGCAGGAACATTTTTCATAATCGCTGTGACATGAGTCGCAGCAATATGAACGGTTCCATTGCCGCACTTGTCATGCGATTTGGAACTGTCAAGTCGCACCGGTGTGAACAGAGGCTGAATGCTATTGATGTGTTTTATGCCCTCCTGGACCTTAAATGATCAGACTATGGGTAGGGAGGGAAATAAGTGTTTACATCCGACTACTGATGACCTCAGATCCATCACAATTTATATCCTAAAAAATGAAAGGCAGCAAACTTTCCACTTTATCCGCAGACCTGGACAGATTCAGAATTGAACAGACACACATTTGTTTACATTTGCCTGTCCATACACAGGAGCTTCCAATCAGATCTATAAAAACTGGTTATACATTGTTGGCACTACAGACTGATAATATTTTCATTTTAAATGTTGCTCTCCAGTAATAAATAAGACAAAGAAGCAAATAAAAGCCAACCAACCATATATTATTATATTATGATAAGAACTGACATACAATCAGGATCGTTCTAAAGACGCTCAGTATGGAAATCAGGGATATTATATACAACATAATCAGACATGACTGTCCCTGGAAATAAGAGGTGATCTCCATACAAACATGAGACACTCCATGAGATCCGTACAATAAATGTATGGGCACCAATGACCGATCCACTTCTGACAGCAAATCCTACCTGAGTGTAACACGTGAATCCTCCCTATAGACACACTGCAGCGGCGAGTTCCTATACTGCAGATTGCCCTGTGATGTCACAGGAAACACGTAACCAGGAAATAGGGGGCGGGACAGTGATGTGACTAAGAGCTGCTATAGTAGAGAGGAGACTGACTGCACATAGATCACACGTTATTACCCTGAGGGTCTCTCCTTCCTGTCCATCCATCTCCTTTTATATTGTATCCTCTCTGTCTTTCTCCTTGTATAACTCCACCTCTGTATATCTGTCTGTATACCCCTCTCTCTCTCTTTGTATATCAGTCTGTATACTCTCTCTCCCGCCCTCTCTGTATACCCCCATCTCTTTCTGTATACCTGTCTGTATACCTCTTTCTCTACTCTCCCCCCTCTCTCTTGCCTCTCCCCCTCTCTCTTGCCTCTCCCCTCTCTCTCTCCCCTCTCCCCCCTCTCCCCTCCCCCTCTCTCTTGCCTCTCCCCCTCTCTACCTCTCTCTCTCTCTCCCTCCCCCTCTCTCTCCCCCTCTCTCTTGCTTCTCCCCGTCTCTATCCCCCCCTCTCTCTTGCCTCTATCTCCCCCCTCCCCATCTCTCTCCCCCCTCTCTCTCCCCCCTCTCTCTCTATCCCCCCTCTCTCTTGCCTCTCCCTCTCTCCCTTGCCTCTCCCCCTCTCTCTCTCCCCCTCCCCCTCTCTCTTGCCTCTCTCCCCCCTCCCCCTCTCTCTCTCCCCCCTCTCTCTTGCTCCTCCCCCCTCTCTATCTCCCTCTCTCTCCCCCCTCTCTCTTGCCTCTCCCCCCTCTCTATCTCCCCCTCTCTCTTTCCCTCTCTCTCTCCCCCATCTCTCTCTCCCCCCTCTCTCTCTACCCCCCTGTCTCTACCCCCCTCTCTCTATCCCCCCCCTCTCTCTCTCTCTACTCCCCTCTCTCCCCCCTCTCTTTCTCTCTCTCTCCTCTCCTCTTTCTGCCCTGCCACACTTTGAATGACAATTGCGTGGCCATGCTACACTGTAACCATGTGAAATTTCTATCATTTTCTTTACACAAATAGAGCTTTCTTTTGGTGGTATTTAGTCACTTCTGTTTTTTTTCCTATAAAAAATAAAGACCGAAAATGTTGGAAAAAAATGCAGCCCGGCAGGTCAGGAAAGGGGGGAGGGGACTTCTCTCCGCTGTCTTCTGCTTCTTGGCCTGGGCGGTGACGTCACTAGGGGACAGGGCCTCCAGGTGACATCACCTGGTGGCCACGCTGCATGAGTGAGTATGGGGTACATTGTACCCCTACCTATTCACCCAAAAAAGTGTCAAAAATTAAAACAGTACACAAGTTTTTGACAAAGTAATTTATTAACTAGCTGAGATCCGCGCTATAGCCAAATGACGGCTACAGCGCGGATCTGTTGTGCCGGGAGCACGTCATATGACGTCCTCCCCTTCTGTGCACTCCAGGGAGCGCGCGCGCCCTCGCCGTGTCACTGGGCACCCGATGCGCGTGCCCAGCAGCCGCGATGTCCGCTGGGCACCCGCGATTGCCCGGTAACACAGCGGGACCGTGGATCTGTGTGTGTAAACACACAGATCAACGGTCCTGTCAGAGGAGAGGAGCCGATGGTGTTCTCTGTACAGAGAAACACCGATCGGTCTCCTCCCCTTGTGAGTCCCCTCCCCCCACAGTAAGAAACACTCCCAGGGAACATAATTAACCCCTCCCCCCCCCCTAGAGGTTAACCCCTTCACTGCCAGTGTCATTTATACAGCAATCAATGCATTTAAATAGCATTGATTGCTGTATAAATGACAATGCTGCCAAAAATGTGTCAAAAATGTCCGATGTGTCCGCCATAATGTCGCAGTCACAATAAAAATCGCTGATCACCGCCATTACTAGTAAAAAAAAATAATAATAAAAATGCTATAAAACTATCCCCTATTTTGTAAACGCTATAACTTTTGCGCAAACTAATCAATAATCGCTAATTGCGATTTTTTTTTTTTACCAAAAATATGTAGAAGAATACGTTTCGGCCTAAACTGAGGAAAAAAAATGTTTTTTTATATATTTTTTGGGGATATTTAGTATAGCAAAAAGTAAAAAATATTGTTTTTTTTTTAATTTGTCGCTCTTCTTTTGTTTATTGCGCAAAAAAATAAAAAGCGCAGAGGTGATCAAATACCACCAAAAGAAAGCTCTATTTGTGGGGAAAAAATGATAACAATTTCATTTGGGTACAGTGTCGTATGACCGCAATTGTCATTCCAAGTGCGTCAGCGCCAAAAGCTGAAAATTGGTCTGGTCACGAGGGGGGTTTAAGTGCAAAGTAATCAGGTGGTTAAAGCAGCTCCAGCATCTCTTCTGATTTCTTCTCCCTCCCGCGATGTCTTCTCCCTCTGCCGCTTCTCCTCTCTCTGCTGTCCTCACCCTCTTCTCTCTCCGCTGTCTTCTCCCTCTGCCGCTCCTCCTCCCCTGTCTTCTACCTCTGCCGCTTCTCCTCTCTCTGCTGTCTTCTCCCTCTGCAGCTTCTCCTCTCTCTGCTGTCTTCTTCCTTTGCCGCTCCTCCTCTCTCCCCTTTATTCTCCGTCTGCCACTCCTCTCTGCCCTGTCTTCTCCCTCTGCCGCTCCTCCTCTCTCCCCTGTCTTCTTCCTTTGCCGCTCCTCCTCTCTCCCCTGTCTTCTCCCTCTCCTCCTCTCTGCCCTGTCTTCTCCCTCTGCCGCTCCTCCTCTCTCCCCTGTCTTCTTCCTTTGCTGCTCCTCCTCTCTCTGCTGTCTTCTCCCTCTGCCACTCCTCCTCTCTGTCCTGTCTTCTCCCTCTGCCGCTTCTCCTCTTTCTGCTGTCTTCTCCCTCTCCTCCTCTCTCCCCTGTCTTTTCCCTCTCCTCCTCTCTCCCCTGTCTTCTCCCTCTCCTCTCTCCCCTGACTTCTCCCTCTGCCGCTCCTCCTCTCTCCCCTGACTTCTCCCTCTGCTGCTCCTCCTCTCTCCCCTGTCTTCTCCCTCTCCTCCTCTCTCCCCTGTCTTCTCCCTCTCCTCTCTCCCCTGACTTCTCCCTCTGCCACTTCTCCTCTCTCTGCTGTCCTCACCCTCTTCTCTCTCCGCTGTCCTCTCCCTCTGTCGCTTCTCCCTCCTGCCACTTCTCACTCCGCTGTCTTCTCCCTCTGCCGCTCCTCCTCCCCTGTCTTCTCCCTCTGCCGCTTCTCCTCTCTCTGCTGTCTTCTCCCTCTGCCGCTCCTCCTCTCTCCCCTGTCTTCTTCCTTTGCCGCTCCTCCTCTCTCCCCTGTCTTCTCCCTCTCCTCCTCTCTGCCCTGTCTTCTCCCTCTGCCGCTCCTTCTCTCTCCCCTGTCTTCTTCCTTTGCTGCTCCTCCTCTCTCTGCTGTCTTCTCCCTCTGCCACTCCTCCTCTCTGTCCTGTCTTCTCCCTCTGCTGCTTCTCCTCTTTCTGCTGTCTTCTCCCTCTCCTCCTCTCTCCCCTGTCTTTTCCCTCTCCTCCTCTCTCCCCTGTCTTCTCCCTCTCCTCTCTCCCCTGACTTCTCCCTCTGCCGCTCCTCCTCTCTCCCCTGACTTCTCCCTCTGCTGCTCCTCCTCTCTCCCCTGTCTTCTCCCTCTCCTCCTCTCTCCCCTGTCTTTTCCCTCTCCTCCTCTCTCCCCTGACTTCACCCTCTGCCGCTCCTCCTCTCTCCCCTGACTTCTCCCTCTGACGCTCCTCCTCTCTCCCCTGACTTCTCCCTCTGCCGCTCCTCCTCTCTCCCCTGTCTTCTCCCTCTCCTCTCTCTCCCCTGTCTTCTCCCTCTCCTCCTCTCTCCCCTGTCTTCTCCCTCTCCTCCTCTCTCCCCTGACTTCTCCCTCTGACGCTCCTCCTCTCTCCCCTGACTTCTCCCTCTGCCGCTCCTCCTCTCTCCCCTGTCTTCTCCCTCTCCTCCTCTCTCCCCTGTCTTCTCCCTCTCCTCCTCTCTCCCCTGTCTTCTCCCTCTCCTCCTCTCTCCCCTGACTTCTCCCTCTGCCGCTCCTCCTCTCTCCCCTGTCTTCTCCCTCTCCTCCTCTCTCCCCTGTCTTCTCCCTCTCCTCCTCTCTCCCCTGTCTTCTCCCTCTCCTCCTCTCTCCCCTGACTTCTCCCTCTGCCGCTCCTCCTATCTCCCCTGTCTTCTCCCTCTGCCGCTCCTCCTATCTCCCCTGACTTCTCCCTCTGCTGCTTCTCCTCTCTCCGCGTCTTCTCCCTCTGCGCTTCTCTCTCTGTCTTCTCTCTCTCTCTGCTACTTCTCTCTTTGCTGTGTCCTCCCTCTGTTCCTCCTCCAATCTGCTCCGGCTATAATGCTAGGTCTGCAGATTGAACCTATTATTAAGGAAAACTTTTATTTGTGTGATATATTTCCCCCAAAGGCACAGGGAAGTTCGTGTTTTCAAATATAAATTTCCCAGGTTAAGAAGTTAAAGACAAAAAGAAAGAAGAATGAGATCAGTGAAAATTGTAAAACTTTATAAATCACTACAATGCAATAAAACGATCCTAAGTGTGTATGTATGTTCTCAAATAGACGTAATTTCCATAAAATCAAACTGTCTCTACGTTTTGTCACAGTTACACCCTTCACTTTTTACATTTCAAATTGTACCGGCAAGGCCATCCATTATTGCGCATAATATTTAGTAAACCCACTGCCAGGAATGTTTTCTTTGCGTGAATCTAGCACACATCCCAAACACGTATTATTCACCTCAACACCAGGCACACTGTTCTTGAGGATCCCCCAGAAAGGTCCTAACAGGATGGGATCTAGCTGTTTCATTGGGAACTGTCTAGTTAACACCCTCATAAAGAACCTGTATTGAAACAATGCAGAAAGGTAATTTAGCGGGATGGGAACTAGCTCCTTCATAGTGAACTGTCTAGTTCCCATCCCTATAAAGGACCTGAGCACTAGGGGGCAAAAAAAGGCCATCTGAGGGATTGTAACTAGCTGACTCATAAGAATATGAATACCGCTCTGAGTCTGGAGGCAAAGTGAAGTCCACCCAGGGCCATCTTAAGAGCGTTATAGGCCCCCGGGCAATACAGTGCACTGGGGCCCTGTCTACACAATCACACACGAGAATAAAAATGCAAATTATCAATAAGGCTATATTTGTTGGTACTTCCAACAAAATCAGTGTTTAAACATTAACACAACGTTTGGACAATATAACACGAGTTTGATGGGCACAGTGGCAGCGTTTGATGGGCACAGTGGCAGCATTTTATGGGCACAGTGGCAGCTTTCTATGGGCACAGTGGCAGCTTTGATGGGCACAGTGGCTGTGTTTGATGGGCACAGTGGCAGCTTTGATGGCCACAGTGGCTGTGTTTGATGGGCACAGTGGCAGCATTTTATGGGCACAGTGGCAGCTTTTTATGGGCACAGTGGCAGCTTTGATGGGCACAGTGGCTGTGTTTTCTGGGCACAGTGGCTGCTTTTGAGGGGCACAGACAGTGGCTGTGTTTGATGCACAACATGAACTTACTTAGGTAGACATTGTTAGACTTACTTGAGGCCACCGGCCTGGTGCAGTAGAGTGTGTCACTCATAGCAGCAAGGCAGCGCCAGCTATCAAGGGCCATCTTTCCTCTCCGCTCCCTCTCCATGCTGTCTGAAGAACATGGCAGAGGTGGGCGGAGCCTGTTCACTAGCCACTGGGGCAGCCCCGGTGCACTATGAATGTTGGGGCGGCCTCTGATTGACGTCACTGGTTGCTAGTTAGATGCCGGCCGGTGAAGTGAGCAACCAGTGCAGTCAGTCAATTTAAGCAGCAGATTGCAGCACTGAGGATCAGCCCTGGATGGGGCCCTCCAGACAAGTGGGGCCCCTGGGCAACTGCCCAGCATGCCCAGTGGAAAAAACGGCCCTGAGTCCACCCTGATTCGGTACAGCTGGTGCAGGCTCTGCTCACAACTAGCCGGCTCACACTGAGCAGATCCCACCCTTTAGAAAGGACAAGGGCCATCTGAAGTGTGAATGCAGCCTGAGTGTCACTAACAACTTCAGAAAGTGTCAGTTAGTCACTGTCCCAGCCAGCATCAGCTAGTGCCAGATTGTCCGTCACATTATCCCAGTCCCACTAAAAGTTGCTGATCACCAGTAGAAAGTCTATAGCAGTGTAAATTCCTCACCAGTAGAGTGTCTATAGCAGTGTAAATTCCAGTATATAAACCATGGTTTGCACAAACCAATCGACCGATTTTGACCGATTAGGTGATCGGAAGTAGAAGTTCTCCACCCTCCCACCCCACAGTCTTCTGGGACACATGACAGGTTCATGAAGACTGCAGGACCATTCAAAATGTGCGGCGCGGCTCTCGCATGTTCATACCTTCCAACTTTTTGAGATGGGAATGAGGACACCTACTAGCAAATGCATGCAGGCATAGGACACACCCCCCTGCCACGCCCCCTTAAAGGAGAATTAACCTAAAAAAAGATTAGTTAAACCCACAAGGGCTTTTTTTTTTTTACCACTACTATTCCTTTATATTGGCTTTTGAAATTTACAAATGCAGCAATTTATAATTTGGATGAAAGGTTTAGCACTGGGAAACACTTTTTGAAAGATAAAAAGTGCATTTTATATACAACTATATAGATCAGACCAAAATGAGGGACAAATGAGGAGGAAAGAGGGACAGAGGGACATTGTGCCAAATCAGGGACAGTTGGGAGCTATGCATGTTCAGTGGGCTGTGGAGCTACATGCTGTCACAGGTGTGTGCCCACTTCCGGACCGCCGCACACCGATGTACGTCCTCTGACGACGGATATCCTTGTTATGGCAGCAGCTAGCTACCATAACCCCAGTATTCCCGTGTTCGGCCGGCGGTCCGGTACAAGATAAAAGTGGTCTCTGCAGCGGATTCACTGCAAGATCACTTTTATCGGTGTCGGGAAAGGGCCCCCCCTCCCGCCATGATCCGGTGCCCTCCACCGTTTACTGGAGCCGTCGGCAGCGGCAGAGGCGATCCGGTCCTTCTCAGGGCTGTGCGTGGAGATGAGTGAGAAGAAGATGGCCCCCACCCGTCTCCATGACACTGCAGGGCGGAAGCGACGTCAAAACGTCACTTCCGCACATAGCTCTTAAAAGGCCATTTTTTATTTTATTTTTTTTAAATGACAACATTTTTTTTTTTTTTTTTAATTGCATTTTAGTGTAATGGCCCGTACACACGATCCGAATATCGTACGACAGATCGTACAACCTTTTTAGCTTAATAGTCGCAAGTAAAAATTGAATAGGAAAATTAAGTCACGAAAAAATTCTCGTACGACAGGAAAAAAAATCGGAAGTGATGTTATGTACAGGTCCTTCTCAAATAATTAGCATATTGTGATAAAGTTCATTATTTTCTGTAATGTACTGATAAACATTAGACTTTCATATATTTTACATTCATTACACACAACTGAAGTAGTTCAAGCCTTTTCTTGTTTTAATATTGACGATTTTGGCATACAGCTCATGAAAACCCCAAATTCCTATCTCAAAAAATTAGCATATCATGAAAAGGTTCTCTAAACGAGCTATTAACCTAATCATCTGAATCAACTAATTAACTCTAAACACCTGCAAAAGATTCCTGAGGCTTTTAAAAACTCCCAGCCTGGTTCATTACTCAAAACCGCAATCATGGGTAAGACTGACGACCTGACTGCTGTCCAGAAGGCCATCATTGACACCCTCAAGCAAGAGGATAAGACACAGAAAGAAATTTCTGAACGAATAGGCTGTTCCCAGAGTGCTGTATCAAGGCACCTCAGTGGGAAGTCTGTGGGAAGGAAAAAGTGTGGCAGAAAACGCTGCACAACGAGAAGAGGTGACCGGACCCTGAGGAAGATTGTGGAGAAGGACTGATTCCAGACCTTGGAGGACCTGCGGAAGCAGTGGACTGAGTCTGGAGTAGAAACATCCAGAGCCACCGTGTACAGGCATGTGCAGGAAATGGGCTACAGGTGCCGCATTCCCCAGGTCAAGCCACTTTTGAACCAGAAACAGCGGCAGAAGCGCCTGACCTGGGCTACAGAGAAGCAGCACTGGACTGTTGCTCAGTGGTACTTTTTTCGGATGAAAGCTAATTTTGCATGTCATTCGGAAATCAAGGTGCCAGAGTCTGGAGGAAGACTGGGGAGAGGGAAATGCCAAAATGCCTGAAGTCCAGTGTCAAGTACCCACAGTCAGTGATGGTCTGGGGTGCCATGTCAGCTGCTGGTGTTGGTCCACTGTGTTTTATCAAGGGCAGGGTCAATGCAGCTAGCTATCAGGAGATTTTGGAGCACTTCATGCTTCCATCTGCTGAAAAGCTTTATGGAGATGAAGATTTCATTTTTCAGCACGACCTGGCACCTGCTCACAGTGCCAAAACCACTGGTAAATGGTTTACTGACCATGGTATTACTGTGCTCAATTGGCCTGCCAACTCTCCTGACCTGAACCCCATAGAGAATCTGTGGGATATTGGGAAGAGAAAGTTGAGAGACGCAAGACCCAACACTCTGGATGAGCTTAAGGCCGCTATCGAAGCATCCTGGGCCTCCATAACACCTCAGCAGTGCCACAGGCTGATTGCCTCCATGCCACGTCGCATTGAAGCAGTCATTTCTGCAAAAGGATTCCCGACCAAGTATTGAGTGCATAACTGAACATAATTATTTGAAGGTTGACTTTTTTTGTATTAAAAACACTTTTCTTTTATTGGTCGGATGAAATATGCTAATTTTTTGAGATAGGAGTTTTGGGTTTTCATGAAATGTATGCCAAAATCATCAATATTAAAACAAGAAAAGGCTTGAACTACTTCAGTTGTGTGTAATGAATCTAAAATATATGAAAGTCTAATGTTTATCAGTACATTACAGAAAATAATGAACTTTATCACAATATGCTAATTATTTGAGAAGGACCTGTATTTGTATTGTATATTCGGAGGACAACTATACTGACTAAATGAAAATCGTATGTTCTGGAATCGTACGAGGAAAATTTTCATGCATGTCCGATCTAATAATATCGGATGAACTGTCGTGATCGGCTGTCGAAAGTAGTGTACACACGATCCGAAAATCGTATGATATTCGGGCCATTAATATGAGATCTGAGGTCTTTTTGACTTTATTTAAGAGGTCCTGTCATGCTATTTTTCTATTACAAGGGATGTTTACATTCCGTGTAATAGGAATAAAAGTGACACAATGATTATTTTTTTTCAAATACTGTGTAAAAATAAAAAAATAAAATGTAAAATAAATAAGAAAAATAATTTTTTTTTACACATGCCCTGTCCCGCCGAGCTTGCGTGCAGAAGCGAAAGCATACATGAGTAGCGCCCGCATATGAAAACGGTGTTCAAATCACATGTGAGGTATAATAGCAATAATTCTAGCCCTAGACTTTCTCTGTAACGCAAAACATGCAACCTATAGAATTTTTTAAACGTCACCTATGGAGATTTTTAAGGGTAAAAGTTTGTCGCCATTCCACGAGCGGGCGCAATTTTGAAGCGTGACATGTTAGGTATCAATTTACTTGCCGTAACATTATCTTTTACAATATAAAATAAATTGGCCTAACTTTACTGTTGTCTTATTTTTTAATTCAAAAAAGTGTATTTTTTCAAAATAAAGTACGCTTGTAAGACCGCTGCGCAAATACGGTGTGACATAAAGTATTGCAACGACCGCTATTTTATTATCTAGGGTAGTCAAAGATGGTACTGAGGTCAGGCGCTACCTATATTAGAGGTGAAAGAGTAATGATAATTAGGGTATAACACCTAGTAGGGCATGGTGGTAGTGGGAGTCCCAGTAGGTGTTATATGAACCACTACAATGAGCACCCAATTCACTCTAATTGTATAGTAAGGTACCAATTAGGTTATAAAGTGCTGAGTGACCCAAAATGGTTAAACTCAATAGTTGATCTCTTAGATCAAAAGCATAAGAAGATGAGTATGTGTCAATTCCCTCACCCAAAATGTGAAAACAGTACGAATAAACAAGTGAAAAAAGGGATTGATTAAAGATAAAAAAAATAATAAAATAAAAAATAAATAAGTGAATAATATAATTGTTAGTGTCTACGTCCGAATGCACAGCGTATAGCAGTATATCGACACAGTGCTAAGTGACGTGCACAGTTAATGAAAAATATATCGTATTTAGCAGTGATATTGTATAAATGAACCACCATATAGAAAGAGGGTGACCCACTCAGTTATACGTGACAAACAATAAAAAAAATATATATATTTTTCTTCATAACTTTAGTGACAGTATATTCCTTTGTGACCTAATTGACAGTCCATATGTATACACTACTCAGTGTTATAACGATCATAAACAGTATCCTTTAGGAATGAGCGCAGTAAGACCCGGTCAAGCGTCTAATTGCATATGCTTGATATAACCAAAAATTGCATAAACAAATGTATCATAATGCGACATCAAAATCTTATATAAAAAAACCCGAAGTATGGATATTAAGGGTATCAAAAATGATAATATATATCCCTATACTCCACTTGTAATAAATGATTTTGACCAAATGTAAGGGTTAGCATATAAACCGAATCACAGATAACACAGTATATAAGCTAGGGAGTACAGCACATGCACTAATGTGATTTAAAAAGTTCAAAATAAGGGGTCCCCAAACAGGAGGGTTGTGGTGACTAAATGGTGCTCATAGGACAGTTCTTCACGTGACTTCGGTGCTCCCCCTCCGGGTTTCACACTCACCAGATGCCTGCACCCCTACAGGGGCAACAAGCCTGTAGCACACACCGTACCGCAATCGATCATCGATCAGGTCTTAGGTCCAAATCCTATTCCTCCTCTGCTGGGCTCGTTGTGGGGGCACTCGGGTGGTGCAGCATAGAATAGGTGTCCTCATAGAGGGAAGAGCAAAAAAGACCCCATAGTGCAGTATTTTTTCAGATAAAATTTTTTTTGATTTATTAAAAAAATGTTGATAATATTGGACAGTAACAAAAGTTCTGTGCACAAAAATTGTATATATATACCAAAAGAAAAAAGAAAAATTGGAAATAAAAAGTGTAGCCAGTCAGCCCTACTGCTTGCCAAAAACGAGGGGATATTAGGCAAGTAAAAAATCCAGTTTTGCAGGGCTTAATGGCACAACACTAGCGTCCTGCGAGAGGAAGCGATCAGCTGTGATAGGAGCGGCTTGCGCTCCACCTGCGTGTCAACAGCTCGTGCTTCCTGAGAGGGGACGTGATGGCGTAGTTGCGTAGTTACGTCGGATGCGTTTCGTCATGTGACGTCCTCAGCGACGGTACTATGCAGCTACACTTAGCCTTTAATTTCACACATATGGACTTTCACTTCTGCCTGCACTTTTGTTACTGTCCAGTATTATCAATATTTTTTTAATAAATCAAAAAAAATTTTATCTGAAAAAATACTGCACTATGGGGTCTTTTTTGCTCTTCCCTCTATGAGGACACCTATTCTATGCTGCACCACCCGAGTGCCCCCACAACGAGCCCAGCAGAGGAGGAATAGGATTTGGACCTAAGACCTGATCGATGATCGATTGCGGTACGGTGTGTGCTACAGGCTTGTTGCCCCTGTAGGGGTGCAGGCATCTGGTGAGTGTGAAACCCGGAGGGGGAGCACCGAAGTCACGTGAAGAACTGTCCTATGAGCACCATTTAGTCACCACAACCCTCCTGTTTGGGGACCCCTTATTTTGAACTTTTTAAATCACAATAGTGCATGTGCTGTACTCCCTAGCTTATATACTGTGTTATCTGTGATTCGGTTTATATGCTAACCCTTACATTTGGTCAAAATCATTTATTACAAGTGGAGTATAGGGATATATATTATCATTTTTGATACCCTTAATATCCATACTCCGGGTTTTTTTATATAAGATTTTGATGTCGCATTATGATACATTTGTTTATGCAATTTTTGGTTATATCAAGCATATGCAATTAGACGCTTGACCGGGTCTTACTGTGCTCATTCCTAAAGGATACTGTTTATGATCGTTATAACACTGAGTAGTGTATACATATGGACTGTCAATTAGGTCACAAAGGAATATACTGTCACTAAAGTTATGAAGAAAAATATATATATATTTTTTTATTGTTTGTCACGTATAACTGAGTGGGTCACCCTCTTTCTATATGGTGGTTCATTTATACAATATCACTGCTAAATACGATATATTTTTCATTAACTGTGCACGTCACTTAGCACTGTGTCGATATAATGCTATACGCTGTGCATTCGGACGTAGACACTAACAATTATATTATTCACTTATTTATTTTTTATTTTATTATTTTTTTATCTTTAATCAATCCCTTTTTTCACTTGTTTATTCGTACTGTTTTCACATTTTGGGTGAGGGAATTGACACATACTCATCTTCTTATGCTTTTGATCTAAGAGATCAACTATTGAGTTTAACCATTTTGGGTCACTCAGCACTTTATAACCTAATTGGTACCTTACTATACAATTAGAGTGAATTGGGTGCTCATTTTAGTGGTTCATATAACACCTACTGGGACTCCCACTACCACCATGCCCTACTAGGTGTTATACCCTAATTATCATTACTCTTTCACCTCTAATATAGGTAGCGCCTGCCCTGACCTCAGTACCATATTTGACTATCTTTCAAGCAATAGGGGTTCACTCCAAGGATAGCCCCTACCCTTTCCCCTGAGGTGGCTGCAACCCAAATATATTATACCTAAGCGCGGCGTACCTCACATATATATTATTATCTAGGGTGTTAGAAAAAAATGTATGTTTGGGGGTTCAAAGAAATTTTCTAGTAAAAATAAATGTTTTTAATTGTAAACAACACATCTAAAAAAGAGGCCTGGTCCTTAAGTGGTTAAGATGCCAAAGGAGAGAAGACATCGGGTGAAGCCGGTGCAGTGCCATAGAATGAGATTTGCCGTGGAATGAGATGCTCCGCCTCCATCACATCCTATTGGCTTACACTGGTCACGTGACCTATTTAACCGTGTGATGAGGCGGAGCATCTCATCCGACGGCAAATCTCATCCTGCTGTTAATCTCTAGCAGCTCAGCAGCACATGATGTGTTCAGGGAAACACTGTGATGCAAGATCTGTGTGTGTAAATAAAGAAAGCACTTTAGAAGGGGAGTATGTTATAGTAAAACAAAATCAGTGTGCATATGACATAACAGGGGCGCAGCCGACGCTTGCGGCCCCAAGCTCCTGGTGTCCTGTCAAATAATGTCCCAGACAGCTGTGACAGAGACTGATGTGAGACTGATGTTTGCTCCGTGCAGCTCCAGCTATCACAGGGAGGAGATCCTCTCCCTGTGATAGCCAAAGTGAGACTGATGTTCGCGTCGAGATACACTCCGCTCCCCTCTCCTGGACTGACATGGAGACGAGTGAGGGAAAGATGGCCCCCACCCAACTCCATGACACTGCAGGGCGGAAGCGACCTCAAAACGACACTTACGCCCATAGCTCTTAAAGGGCCATTTTATTTTTTTATTTTTTTAAATGACAACATTTTTTTTTTTTTTATATTGCATTTTAGTGTAAATATGAGATCTGAGGTCTTTTTGACCCCCAGATCTCATATGAGGTCCTGTCATGCTTTTTTTCTATTACAAGGGATATTTACCTTCCTTGTAATAGGAATAAAAGTGACACAATTTTTTTTTTTTAAAACAGTGTAAAAATAAAAGGTAAAATAAATAAGAAAAAAAAAATACAAATTTTAAACGCGCCCCGTCCCGCCAAGCTTGCATGCAGAAGCGAACGCATACGCAAGTAGCGCCCGCATATGAAAACAGTGTTCAAACCACACATGTGAGGTATCGCCGCGATCGGTAGAGCGAGAGCAATAATTCTAGCCCTAGAACTCCTCTCTAACGTAAAACATGCAACCGGTAGAATTTTGCCTATGGAGATTTTTAAGGGTAAAAGTTTGTCGCCATTCCACGAGCGGGCGCAATTTTGAAGTGCGACATGTTGGGTATCAATTTACTTGGCGTAACATTATCTTTCACAATATAAAAACAATTGGGCTAACTTTACTGTTGCCTTATTTTTTAATTCAAAAAAGTGTATTTTTAAAAAAAAAGTGTGCTTGTAAGACCGCTGCGCAAAGAGGGTCCGACAGAAAGTATTGCAACGACCGCCATTTTATTCTCTAGGATGTTAGAAAAAAAATGTATAATGTTTGGGGGTTCTAAGTAATTTTTTAGCAAAAATAAATGTTTTAACTTGTAAACAACACATCTAAACACAACACATCTCACAAAAAATTTTTACCTTGTAAACAACACATCTAAACACAACACATCTAAAAAAGAGGCCTGGTCCTTAAGTGGTTAACACTTACCTCCTAGATTACCAGTAGCTGATATTCATGGTAAGTCACTATAATATATAACAGCAACTCCTCTGCCAAAGGCAAACAAATAACTGGTGTGGTTTTCCTTTCAGCCTGGGTACTTACTGCACCTCTCCCGACATGGGGTCTCCTCGCACAGTGGATAGCCCCTCCCCCTTCACTCTACTGGCCCACGCCCATCATCTGACTTTTTCCTCCAGACAAGTTCAGCCTCCCGACATGACATCTGTCTCTCTGTAGCTGAGGTGAGAGGTCTGCTGTGATGATAGGACAGTCAAAACTAGAAGCGGCGGGCCTCCCCATAAGTTGGGGAACTTATACAACAACTCATTGGTTGGGGTCCGCCACCCGGGGCCCCCTACATATGTATGGGCTGTTCCCTTCCCTGATGTCGGACACTTAATGGGGGCACCAGACCGATTTGCCTCCCGGCCCAGTCTGCTCCATAAGACTGGCGCTACAATAAAAGTGTAGCGCAAGCCGGCGGGGACTCTTTTCGTGCTGCCCTTCTTGCAAAGTGCCGCCCTAGGCCTGGGCCTTGTTGGCCTAGGCTTAGATACAGCGTTGCCTCTACTATCACAGGAGTGAGCTCTTTCTCTGATTCAAACCCCCCTCACATGCTCTTACTCTCCCCGTTTGAGAACTCTCCTGTGATTTAGGATGTGAACAGTAACAGCTGGGAGTATCAGTCTTAGCAACTCCCTAGCAACAAGGCAGAATGGGATAATGCCATCTCTGTAATTTTTTCAGTCAGGCTTCAGAAGGTATGTAAATGGCCTACTACACCTAAAACAAGGGCATTATTCAACATTAGAGCTGCACCGTTTGTATTTATCTACCGACACCACCTAAATGCATAGGCAGATTTTTTGTAAAGGTGAACCAGACCTTTAAGTCAGCCAATAAAGGGTGTCGCATTCTATCTTTATGGGCTCATTCAGGCTTCATTTTCGTTCAGATCGTGCTTCAGACAGCAATAGACAGGCAGTGATAGAGTGTTGTATTGCCTCCTCTCTGCATGATTATCCCCCCAATTGACCAGATAACTGAGCATGTTGTGTGCGGTTACGGGGTGGTTGCCCAGTGGCCCCATTCACTTGAGCGTGACTAGCGATATACTTCCTGCCATGACATGTGTACTCCCCCTGACTGCCACCTCAGCAAAAAAAGGAGGAGGAGCGGTTGAAGAGTGGTAAAAATGTGGCTCAACCGCGGGGGTTTTTACCGGAGCTCAGTCGCTAGTTTAAATGAGACCTTAGGCTCAATCCATCGTTGTTCTGGCAGCAGCTAGCTGCCATAACCCCGGTATTCTCTTGTTTGGCCGGCGGTCCGGTTTCCGATAATAGTGGTCTCTGTGGATTCGGCACGATATCACTTTCATCGGTGGCGGGAGAGGGCCCCCCCTCCCACCGCGCTATGGTGCCCTCCGCCGATTACCGGTGCCCTCCGCTGCTTACAGGAGCTGTCGGCAGCTGGGCATAGAGAAGAGTGGCCCCCACCCATCTCCATAACAATGAAGGGCGGAAGCGTCATCAAAATGTCACTTCCGCCCATAGCTCTTAAAGGGCCATTTTATTATTACATTTTTTTAAATGACCAATTTTTTTTTTTTTTATTGCATTTTACTGTAAATATGAGATTTGAGGTCTTTTTGACCCCAGATCTCATATTTAAGAGGTCCTGTCATGCCTCTTTTATATTACAGGGGATGTTTACATTCCTTGTAATAGGAATAAAAGTGACACAATTTTTATTTATTTTTAAAACCGTGTAAAAATAAAAAATAAAAGGTAAATAAGAAAAAATAAAAAAATTTGTAACCATGCCCCGTCCTGACAAGCTAGCGTGCAGAAGCGAACGCATATGTGAGTAGCGCCCGCATATGAAAACGGTGTTCAAACCACACATGTGAGGTATCGCCGCGATCAGTAGAGTGAGAGCAATAATTCCAGCCCTAGACCTCCTCTGTAACTCAAAACATGCAACCTGTAGAATTTTGAAATGTCGCCTATGGAGATTTTTAAGGGTAAAAGTTTGTCGCCATTTCACGAGCGGGCGCAATTTTGAAGCGTGGCATGTTGGGTATCAATTTACTTGGCGTAGCATTACCTTTCACAATATAAATAAAATTGGGCTAACTTTACTTTTGTCTTATTTTTTAATTCAAAAAAGTGTATTTTTTCCAAAGAAAGTGGGTTTGTAAGACTGCTGCGCAAATACGGTGTGACAGAAAGCATTGCAACCTCTGCCATTTTATTCTCTAGGGTGTTAGAAAAAAATATATATAATGTTTGGGGGTTCTAAGTAATTTTCTAGCAAAAAAATTATGTTTTTAACTTGTAAACAACACATCTCAAAAAGAGGCTCGGCCCTTAAGTGGTTAAAAAAAATCCAAAAACGCAGAGGCCTAAAAATGCATTGATGTGAACGTGTTCCATAGGAACCCATGTTAAAAATAATGTCCTGCGTTTCTGCAAAAAGCATGAAAAAAACGCATAGGTGTGAACTGAGGCTGGGTTCCAACCAGGGCAAATTGGATGTGGGTTCGCCGCATCCAATTCGCAATAGCAGGAGATTTCACACATCTCCAGAGCAGCTCCGAAACGAATTTGCACAGGCGTCCTGTACGTCTTCTGGTCCGCTTCAGGTCTGAATTCAGCCAAAAATTCAGGCTAAAATTGGACCTGAAACGGTGAATGGGGATGCACCGGACCCCGAGTGTGAGCCGCATGGGGCAAGGTGAACCCCACCTCAGAAAACGCTTTCCCACGTGTTGGTTTCGCATTGTATGGATTCTTGTACTCAGAGCCGATCCGCCCTATACACTCACTATGCAAGATGCATAGGGCCCCGCCGCTGTGGGGGGGCCCCCCCAATGGCGGATCGGCTCTGCTTCCCGAGCTCCAATCTCCTCCTCCCCCTCCTCCTCTTGTCACACAGCGGGAGTCAGAAGACCGCTGTGTCTCAGAGCTGACTGAAACCTTCGGCCAGCGCTATGACAAAGATCCCGCCCTCCTCCTAGACCAGCTCGTGTGATAGATACAGTGTTCTGTCTATCACACAAGCTGGTCTAGAAGGAGGGTGGGACTTTTGTCATAGTGCGGCATAACATTTCACATTGAGCTCCGTGACACAGCGGGAGATGCCTGCTGTGCGTAATCCACTGGCACTGACTGGTGAGGCTACATTGATTGCCACAGTAAGACTGCAATGATGGGCACCATTAGGCTGCAATAATGATGGGCACAGTAAGGCTGCAATGATTGGCATGGTGAGGCGGCAGTGATTGGCATGGTAAGGCGGCAATGATTGGCATGGTGAGGTGGCAATTAACATGGCGAGGCTGCAATGAAAAGCATGGTAAGGCTGCAATGATAAGCATGGTAAGGCTGCAATGATAAGCATGGTAAGGCTGCAATGATTGGCATGGTGAGATGGCAATGATGGGCACGGTGAGGTGGCAATTATTAACACGGTGAGGCTGCAATGATAAGCATGGTAAGGCTGCAATGATTGCCATGGTGAGGTGGCAGTGATGGGCACGGTGAGGCTGCAATGATTGGCATGGTAAGGCTTTAATGATTGGCACGGTGAGGTGGCAATGATGGACAAGGTGAGGCGGCAGTGATGGGCACACTAAGGCTGCAATGATGGGCACGGTGAGGTGGCAATTATTAACACGATGAGGCTGCAATAATGGGCACGGTGAGGCTGCAATGATTGTCGCGGTGAGGATTTAAGGAAGTCTCTCTGGGGATCCTGATGTAGGGGGAGGCTCTCTGGGGACCCTGATTTGAGGAGGGGCTCTCTGAGGACACTGATGTAAGGGGAGCCCTCTGGGGACCCTGACGTAAGGGGAGGCTTTCTAGGGGCCCTGACGTAAAGGGAGGCTCTCTGAGGACCCTAATGTAAGGAGGGAGGCTCTCTGGGGACCTATGCTCACGGCATCATGGGTCAGGTAGAGGGCCCCTTAGCAGAATTTTGCTTAGGGCCCCAGGGAGGTCAGGATCGGCACTGCCTGTGTCTATAGATAAACTTCAACCTTTTATCTCTGATCTGTTAGGAATTGTATGCATTTGGCAGAGCCGAGCGCTGGAGCCATAGCAACCGATCAGCCAATCACAGATCTTCCTAGAAATTTCAAACTGATGCAGGAGAAATGTTGTGGGAAATTTCTAGGAAGATCTGTGATTGGTTGATCGGTTGCTATGGCTCCAGCGCTCGGCTCTGCCAAATCTATACAATGCAAACAATGCATACAATTCCTAACAGATCAGAGATAAAATGTTTCCATTTCTGCTACCAAAAAGCCTGCTGCTTTTACATAAACAATCGAATACAGATATCATTCTTTTCTAGGTAAGTAACAGCTTCTTGCGGTGATATTGTCAGCAAAATAATTATTATTTAACAACTTCAGCCCCGGACCAATTGTCAGCTTAAAGCGGTGTTCCGGCCGAAATTATACTTTTTAAATAAAAATACCCCTATAATACACAAGTTTAATGTATTCTAGTAAAGTTAGTCTGTAAACTAAGGTCTGTTTTGTTAGTTTTTAGCAGTAGTTTGTTATTTTATAAACTTGCAGCAGGCTGTGGCCATCTTAACTGTGGGCATCTGAAGTCAGACTGTATTTCTTCCTGGATCTCATCCTTGCAGATCTCGTACATGCTCAGTGCAGCATAAGCAGTGTAATAGGTTTCAGGTCAGGTTTCCATAGCAACGGCAGTGTCAGAGGAAGTTGCTGCCCCTTCCCAGGAGGCATTGCAAACAGGAAATGATGCGATGGGCCACGGCCAGGGAGGAGGAAGTGAAAAATGAATACAGCATATATACAGTCTGTGCTGAAAAAAAAATAAAAAAAATATCCAATTTGTTTACAGTGCACAGTTTAGTGAGGGATGCTGAAGAGTTGTAAAAGTGGGTGGAACTCCACTTTAAGGACCAGAGGTCTTTTTTCAATTTCGCACTGCACTGCTTTAACTGGTAATTGCGCGGTCATGCAATGTTGTAACCAAACGAAATTTGCGTCCTTTTCTTCCCACAAATAGAGCTTTCTTTTGATGGTATTTGATTGCCTCTGTGATTTTTATTTGTTGCGCTATGAACGCAAAAAGACCGCAAATTTTGAAAAAAAAAGATATTTTCTACTTTTTGTTATAAGAAAAATCGAATAAACTCAATTTTAGTCAAACATTTGGGCCAAAATGTATTCAGCCACATGTCTTTAGTAAAAAAAAATGCCAATAAGCGTATATTTATTGGTTTGCGCAAAAGTTATAGCGTCTACAAACTAGAGTACATTTTCTGGAATTTACACCGCTTTTAATTTATGACTGCCTATCTCATTTCTTGAGGTGCTAAAATGGCAGAGAAGTACAAAACCCCCCAAATGACCCCATTTTGGAAAGTAGACACCCCAAGCTATTTGCTGAGAGGCATGTTGAGCCCATTGAATATTTTTTTTTTTTAGTCCCAAGTGATTGAATAAAGACAAAAAAAAAAAAAAGTTGTCACTAAATGATATATTGCTCACACATGCCATGGTTATATGTGGAGATGCACCCCAAAATACATTTTGCTGCTTCTCCTGAGTACGGGGATACCACATGTGTGGAACTTTTTGGGAGCCTAGCTGTGTACGGGGCCCCGAAAACCAATCACCACCTTCAGGATTTCTAAGGGTGCAAATTTTTGATTTCACTCCTCACTACCTATCACAGTTTCGAAGGCCATAAAATGCCAAAATAGCACAAACCCCCCCCAAATGACCCCATTTTGGAAAGTAGACACCCCAAGCTATTTGCTGAGAGGCATGTTGAGTCCATGGAATATTTTATATTTTGCCACAAGTTGCGGGAATATTACAAACTTTTTTTTTTTTGCCCAAAGTTGTCACTAAATGATATATTGCCCACACATGCCATGGGCATATGTGGAATTACACCCCAAAATACATTCTGCTGCTTCTCCTGAGTACGGGGATACCACATGTGTAGGACTTTTTGGGAGCCTATCCGCATACGGGACCCCGAAAACCAAGCACCGCCTTCAAGATTTCTAAGGGCATAAATTTTTGATTTCATTCCTCACTACCTATCACTACCTATCACAGTTTTGAAGGCCATAAAATGCCAAGATGGCACAAACCCCCCCCCCAAATGACCCCATTTTGGAAAGTAGACACCCCAAGCTATTTGCTGAGAGGCATGTTGAGCCCATTGAATATTTATTTTTTTAGTCCCAAGTGATTAAATAAAGACAAAAAAAAAAAAAAAAAATGTATTCAAAAAGTTGTCACTAAATGATATATTGCTCACACATGCCATGGTTATATTTTGAATTGCACCCCAAAATAAATTTTTCTGCTTCTCCTGAGTACGGGGATACCACATGTGTGGGACTTTTTGGGAGCCTAGCCGCGTACGGGGCCCCGAAACCCAAGCACCGCCTTCAGGATTTCTAAGGGTGCAAATTTTTGATTTCACTCCTCACTACCTATCACAGTTTCGAAAGCCATAAAATGCCAAAATAGCACAAAACCCCCCCAAATGGCCCCATTTTGGAAAGTAGACACCCCAAGCTATTTGCTGAGAGGCATGTTGAGTCCATGGAATATTTTATATTTTGCCACAAGTTGCGGGAATATTACAAACATTTTTTTTTTGCCCAAAGTTGTCACTAAATTATATATTGCCCACACATGCCATGGGCATATGTGGAATTACACCCCAAAATACATTCTGCTGCTTCTCCTGAGTACGGGAATACCACATGTGTGGGACTTTTTGGGAGCCTATCCGCATATGGGACCCCGAAAACCAAGCACCGCCTTCAGGATTTCTAAGGGCATAAATTTTTGATTTCACTCCTCACTACCTATCACAGTTTTGAAGGCCATAAAATGCCAAGATGGCACAAAACCCCCCCAAATGACCCCATTTTGGAAAGTAGACACCCCAAGCTATTTGCTGAGAGGCATGTTGAGCCCATTGAATATTTTTTTTTTGTTGTCCCAAGTGATTGAATAAAGACAAAAAAAAAAAAAATGTTTTACAAAAAGTTGTTGCTAAATGATATATTGCTCACACATGCCATGGTTATATGTGGAATTGCACCCCAAAATAAATTTTTCTGCTTCTCCTGAGTACGGGGATACCACATGTGTGGGACTTTTTGGGAGCCTAGCCGCGTACGGGGCCCCGAAACCCAAGCACCGCCTTCAGGATTTCTAAGGGTGCAAATTTTTGATTTCACTCCTCACTACCTATCACAGTTTCGAAGGCCATAAAATGCCAAAATAGCACAAGACCCCCCCAAATGGCCCCATTGTGGAAAGTAGACACCCCAAGCTATTTGCTGAGAGGCATGTTGAGTCCATGGAATATTTTATATTTTGCCACAAGTTGCGGGAATATTACAAACATTTTTTTTTTTGCCCAAAGTTGTCACTAAATTATATATTGCCCACACATGCCATGGGCATATGTGGAATTACACCCCAAAATACATTCTGCTGCTTCTCCTGAGTACGGGATACCACATGTGTGGGACTTTTTGGGAGCCTATCCGCATACGGGACCCCGAAAACCAAGCACCGCCTTCAGGATTTCTAAGGGCATAAATTTTTGATTTCACTCCTCACTACCTATCACTACCTATCACAGTTTTGAAGGCCATAAAGTGTCCTGTCAGTGTCAGTGCTGAGTGCTGAGTGAAGGAAGAGGACGTGCGCCCAGCAGCTCCGGCCGTCAGAAGCCCACAGCCCCCAGCGAGCAGGACCCAGCCAGTGCCCATCCCATCCCGGACCCCTGAGCAGTGAGGACAGGGAGCAGGAGTACTACGGGACCCCACTGCGGATCCCGCGGCCCCCCGCAATCAATCGGCCCCCTTTCTTTCTCCGCGCCGGCCCATCTGCCCATTGGGCATCAGAAACTAGGAGAGTCCCCGGCTCCGGCCTAGTCCCGGCCGAAGCCGGCCATCCGCCTCCCCAATAACCTCTCTGGCCCTCTTTTTCGGCTCAACAGGGCTGAGGCGAGCCTCCCCCACCCCCCCTCCAAGCCCTTCAGCGCCCACCAAACACTCACGGAAGAACTGGGAGCCATCAGGGCTAGGACAGGCCGCAGCTCGGGCCTAGTCCGGCGGCCATCTTGGTACACCCAAATCCACAGCACTTCACCTGCTTCTACATAGTACGGCGGCCATCTTGGTACACCCAGACCGGCCAAGTTATTTTAAAATACAGGTTTTTAACCACAAGTGGTTAGACAACAGTCTAATTGCTTGTTTTAATTGTTTTTAACAAAAGTTTTTAACCAAAGTTTTTAACAAAAGTTTTTAACCAAAGTTTTTAACCAAGTTTTTGCAAGGCTTTTAATTACAGTATACACCCAGACCAGCCAGTTTTAACCACAAGTTTTTTAACAGCACACACCAGTATCATCAGCATCACCATATAGCCGCCTCTTCTTCCCCAGGTGATCAACATCAGGATTCACCCTATCCCCATCATTGGAGCAACCCGGTAAGGTAAATATTCTGGTAAGTATCGCAGGGGACCACCATTAGCAGTTGATCCAGGGACCAACGTCCGACCGCCCCTCGGGGGGTCAGGTAGGATTTTTTTCCTCTGCAATAGCAATTGGCCGCGCTAGTAGGGGTTTTTCGCCTTCCTCTGGATCAACGGGAGGGAGGGTGTAGGTCTACAGGGTTTCCCACAGATCCGCAACATCTTCAACCAGCTTGCGCAAGACCGTTATCGCCTCAACAACAGCATCCACTTTTTTCAACGCATCATCTCGCCCACAGCAGGGAAAAAATTTTTTGGAGCACCTCAACATGTGCAATTTCAAATACTCAGCAGAGTCACTCCGCAGACTAAGAAATTTGACTGCAACTCTACCGACCGACATTCAAAAAATATTACAAAAAGAACGACTACTAAGGATCAATCCACAAGCAACGATCAAACATAAGAAGACTACAACTCAACCGCAACAGTTAGCATGCGCCTTGATTAACACCAGATCGGCGGTCAAGCACAGGCACGAAATCCATGACTTCATCACACAAAACAACATAGATTGCCTCTTCATCACGGAAAGCTGGCTAACACCCGACTGCAACACCATCCTAACAGAATTAGTGCCAGAAAACTACAGGATCCTAACCGAGCATAGGAAAGGAAAAAAAGGAGGAGGCCTAGCTGTGATCTTCAAAGCTCATCTATCGCTCGTCAAACCTACGGTACAGAACACAGCAACTTTTATGGAGACACTTACTCTACAGATGCAAACCACACCACAAGAAACCATCCACATGCTGCTATGCTACAGACCACCAGGACCAAAGACAAACCTACCGATACCACTCACGGAATTCATCTCGGCACACACCCTGAAAAACAACAAGGTTCTGGTACTCGGAGATTTCAACCTCTGGGCGAACTCCACCGAAGACCCCATCGCCACCACCTGCATCAATCAACTGGAAGACCTAGGGCTCCAACAACTAGTAAAGGCTCCCACACATGGGTCAGGTCACATCCTGGACCTCATCTTCAAGCAAAATACGGACATCAGCATTCGAGACAACATAGCGCTACCATGGTCAGACCACCACGCTATCAAATTTGAGATCGCCACCAACATCTTCCTGCAAAAACCAAACCCGGCGGCAACAACACACTGGATTAGATCACAGAAGAAACTACACTCGGAAATCTTCAAAACCACACTAACATACAAAATGGCTACACTGAATCAAAACCACTCAACAGAATGAACACTCAGCTTCATAAACAGGGCACTTCTACAAACAGCAGATGCAGTCGCCCCGAAACATCGAGCACCCATCCGCAAGAAAAATTCTGGATGGTTTAATGGCACGCTTACTCTACTGAAACGGGAACACAGAAGAGCAGAAAGAGCCTGGAGAAGAAACACCACAAAGGAAAATCACACAAAATACAGAATACTCACCAAGAGATATCATAAAGCAATTTTCACAGCAAAAAAAGAATATGTCTCAAACACCCTCTCAAAAGCCGTCAACCGACCACGGGAACTTTTCAAACTAGTCGCCCAGACTATGAACCCCACCTGCCTTGAGCCCCTAGGAAACGAAACTCAAGAATACTGCAACAAATTATCCAATTTTTTCATCAACAAAATAGTCAACATTCAGAAATTAATTCAACAAAAAAAAAAAAACAACAACCAACTCTACTCAACTCAACCCAGGTAAGGAATTTTACATCCACAGCGCACAAGCACCACATTTTTCACTTACCCCGATCACCGTGGATGAAACCAAAAACGTCATCAAGAGCCTCCGAGACAGCACATCACTAAACGACATCATCCCCACAAAACTCTTGAAAGAATGCTCCGACATTCTGGCCCCCGCTATTACACACCTAGTAAATCAGTCGTTCAAAGAAGGATTGGTTCCGAATTCCCTCAAGCAAGGCATCGTCAAACCATTGCTAAAGAAACCCAACCTCGACCCCAAAGATCCGAACAATCGCAGACCGGTAACAAGCCTGAACACCATTTCCAAGATTATGGAGAAAGCAGTAGTACAACAGCTTCAACTTCATCTGTACACACACAAGCTCCTGGACCCACTACAATCGGGCTTACGCCCAGGCCATGGCACAGAAACGGCACTTCTGAAAATATGGGATGATGCCCTAGAAGCAGCGGATGATGGAGAATCGTGTCTTCTGGTATTGCTGGATCTTAGTGCGGCGTTCGACACAGTGGACCACAACACGCTTCTCATCCGCCTCAAGGAAGGGGCAGGAGTTACAGATGTAGATCTTCCATGGTTCGCTTCCTTCTTAGGAAACCGGTCACAGACAGTGAAGTTAGGAGCCTTCACATCGGAAACCCGGGCACTCACTTATGGAGTCCCTCAAGGATCACCATTGTCACCAGTACTCTTCAACATTTACATCCGGCCACTCTTCAAAATTATTAGCAAATTTGATCTGTGCTTCCACTCATACGCGGACGACACTCAACTGTATTTCCGGATCACCGGACAAAAAGACCAATACCAGGAACTAGGAAAATGTCTCACATTGATAGATGACTGGATGACCACTAGCTCCCTCAAACTAAATGGATCAAAAAGAGAACTACTGCTCCTCGACGCAAACTCAAGGAAAAAGACAAAGACCCCTTGGACACCACCAACCATCCTGGGACAGACCATCATCCCAAGCACAAAAGCCAAAAGCCTCGGAGTCATCTTTGATTCAGAGATGACCATGGAGGCACAAATAGGATCCGTAATCAGTGGATCCCACCATCTCCTTCGCATGCTACGCAGACTCATCCCCTTCATCACGGAAAAGGAAAAAGCGGTAGTAGTAGGAACGATCATCAATTCGCGTCTCGACTATGCAAACTCCCTGTACATAGGATTACCGGATTACCAGATTGCGCGCCTTCAAATTGTCCAAAACACAGCAGCAAGATTAGTCACCGGAAAGAAACCCTGGGAATCCATCTCCCCATCCCTAAGGATCCTCCATTGGCTCAAGGTAAAAGACAGGATCACATTCAAGACCCTCTGCCTCACCCACAAATGTACACAAGGAAATGCGCCTCAATACCTTTGTGAGAAAATAGAAAAATACATACCAAATCGCAGCCTTCGATCAACAAACCAAAATCTCCTTCTCATCCCCAGAATGAACACTCAGCTTCATAAACAGGGCACTTCTACAAACAGCAGATGCAGTCGCCCCGAAACATCGAGCACCCATCCGCAAGAAAAATTCTGGATGGTTTAATGGCACGCTTACTCTACTGAAACGGGAACACAGAAGAGCAGAAAGAGCCTGGAGAAGAAACACCACAAAGGAAAATCACACAAAATACAGAATACTCACCAAGAGATATCATAAAGCAATTTTCACAGCAAAAAAAGAATATGTCTCAAACACCCTCTCAAAAGCCGTCAACCGACCACGGGAACTTTTCAAACTAGTCGCCCAGACTATGAACCCCACCTGCCTTGAGCCCCTAGGAAACGAAACTCAAGAATACTGCAACAAATTATCCAATTTTTTCATCAACAAAATAGTCAACATTCAGAAATTAATTCAACAAAAAAAAAACAACAACCAACTCTACTCAACTCAACCCAGGTAAGGAATTTTACATCCACAGCGCACAAGCACCACATTTTTCACTTACCCCGATCACCGTGGATGAAACCAAAAACGTCATCAAGAGCCTCCGAGACAGCACATCACTAAACGACATCATCCCCACAAAACTCTTGAAAGAATGCTCCGACATTCTGGCCCCCGCTATTACACACCTAGTAAATCAGTCGTTCAAAGAAGGATTGGTTCCGAATTCCCTCAAGCAAGGCATCGTCAAACCATTGCTAAAGAAACCCAACCTCGACCCCAAAGATCCGAACAATCGCAGACCGGTAACAAGCCTGAACACCATTTCCAAGATTATGGAGAAAGCAGTAGTACAACAGCTTCAACTTCATCTGTACACACACAAGCTCCTGGACCCACTACAATCGGGCTTACGCCCAGGCCATGGCACAGAAACGGCACTTCTGAAAATATGGGATGATGCCCTAGAAGCAGCGGATGATGGAGAATCGTGTCTTCTGGTATTGCTGGATCTTAGTGCGGCGTTCGACACAGTGGACCACAACACGCTTCTCATCCGCCTCAAGGAAGGGGCAGGAGTTACAGATGTAGATCTTCCATGGTTCGCTTTCTTTTTTTTTAACAGAGATGTTTTATTGAAAACAAAACAGGTTTACAGGTATATCACACCAGAAAAAGAAACAGTATCATACAATAGCAAGCAATGAAATTATGAGGGTTGTACACGTTACAGCATAACAAGGCAGGTTACCAGCTCACATACAAATCACTTCTCCTATTTTCAATTGTCGTATTCAGTATTTAGTTCGGGCTAATACCCCATTGGATCTATACCTGAATGTCTTGGTGGGTCGTTGGTCCTGGGGGGGGGGGGGGGGGGGGGGGAATCAGGATCCGATAGTTCCGGGGGGGGGGGGGGGCGATTGTCCACCTCTCCAGGAGAGGTGATAGGGAGCAAGTATAGGTCCCTCATCCATGGGCATCAATCCACCTGGCCCATATTTTGTCAAACTTTACCGGACATTGTCTACTTTCGTAGGTGAGCCTATATAGGGGGAGCACAGTATTAATGGAGCGGCACCAGGATTCATGGGTCGGGGGGTCAGTCGATTTCCACTTCAGGAGGATCTCCCGTCTAGCATAGAAGATAGAGAACATAAGAAACAGCTTGGTATATCTATCACCCTGGATCTCCTCCAAGTAGCTAAGGAGGAAGATCAGGGGTTCTCGGGGTATCCTGGTGCCCGACATTCCCGTGAGGTCGTCGGCCACCTGGGTCCAGAAGGAAAGGAGTTTGGGGCAAGACCAGACCATGTGAAGAAATGAGCCCACCTCCCGCCCGCACCTGGGGCAAAACGGATCACGCTGTGGGAATATCCTGGCCAGCCTTTGCGGAGTATAATAAGCCCTATGTAGGAATTTTAATTGTATAAACCTATCACGTGAAGCTATCATTGTCGGGATATAAGTGGGAACGCATTCTTCCCATATTTCGTCATCCAGGGTAGGCAAGTCATCCTTCCATTTATCAAATGATTTGGTCAGCTTGGCATCATGAGCTACTGTCAGGTATAGGTAGAGGGAGGACAAGGGTCGGCCCATAGTGCTAGAGGTCAGGAGACGTTCAATCGAGTCCATTTCCAATGTTATAGGTCGGGGAAACTGCGATTTGTAGGCGTGTCGAAGCTGCCAGTATCTAAAGGCCCAGGCCCGCGGAAGCGCGTGCGAGAGCCTCAGATCCTGGAAGGAGGCGATTGTACCCCGTTTGGTTATGTGTTTCAAGGTGAGTATTCCCTTCCCTGCCCATTCCGAAGGATTTGGTAGTGAGTGAAAGTGAGGCAGCAAGGGGTTACCCCATAAAGGTGTGTTTGGGGACTCATGGTAGGGCTTACGGTACACCCTCCTGGCGTCCTGCCACGCCTGTATGGTGGTCTTCATGGGGGTGGTGACAGCAGGGTCTGCTCGTTTACCCCTAAATGGTAGGTTGCTAAGTGCGGCGTAGGAGCCCAAGATAGCAGCCTCCAATCTAACCGCTGGGTTCTGTCTGGGCTGGGAGAACCACCATCTGACCGTTACCAATACAGCCGCCCAATAATATATTTGGAAATTCGGGAGAGCCAGCCCGCCGCCCGAAAGGGGGAGGTAGAGTAGCTGTTTCGCCACCCTCGGGGGTCTCCCAGCCCAGACAAAGTTCCCCAGCAGACCCTCCAGCCTTACAATAAAGGCCTTGGGGATGTGGCTCGGGGTGTTTCTAAAAAAATAAAGGAACTTCGGCAGAAGCACCATTTTCAAAAGGTTGACCCTACCTACAGGAGATAATGGGAGCGAGCGCCAGGCTGAGCATTTGGCCATAGTTTGTTGCATCAGGGGTTGGAGGTTGCGGGCCATGTATTGCCTTAAGTCTGCTGTCACTTTAATGCCTAGGTATGTAATTTCGTCTACCCATCTAAGTTGAGTCAGGGGAACTGGGGGTGTGGCCTGGGGACAAAGGGAGAAGAGCTCAGACTTGTCCCAGTTGATCCTAATACCCGAGAAGTTACTGAATTGATCAAATAGGTGCAGTACCCTTCTGAGGGAGGCAGAGGAGTCAGCCAGGTAAAGAAGAGCGTCGTCCGCATACAGTGAGATCTTTTCATGTATGCCTCCTATTTGTATGCCCTGAACCTCCTCGTCTGCCCTAATCAGCGCAGCCAAGGGCTCTATAGCCAAAGCGAACAGAACAGGAGACAGGGGGCAGCCTTGCCTCGTGCCCCGACCCAGTGGAAATGATTCTGACAGGCAGGCATTGGTGTAGACTCTCGCCTGGGGATCCCTGTATAGCATGCGGATCCAGGAGATGAATTTTTCGCCAAATCCAAATCTAGACAGGACCGCCCACAGGTATTTCCATTCCACTGAGTCAAAGGCCTTTTCGGCATCCAATGAGGCCACCAGACCTCCGCCCTCCGCGTTCGCCCTGTCTATATGTGTAAAAAGCCTTCTGAGATTAATGTCTGTCCCCCTTCCTGGCATGAAGCCCGTTTGGTCTGGGTGGACCAGGGCCGTGATTACAGTGTTCAGTCTGTTCGCCAAGATCTTGGCCAGAATCTTGGCGTCCACATTGAGCAGAGAAATCGGTCTGTATGAAGTACAGTGTGATGGGTCCTTCCCTGGCTTGGGAATGACCACAATCACTGCATCTCTCATGGATTGTGGGAGGGTGCCCAGCTCTCCAGCAGCAGTATATAGCTCGTGGAGTCTTGCCGCTAGCGTCTCAGGGTATTGTTTGTACAGTTCCACTGGTATCCCGTCCGGGCCAGGGGTTTTACCCGGCTGCATGGACTTGAGGGCCGCGAGTGTCTCGTCAAGGGTAAAGGGTCTGTCAAGGATACCCCTAGCTTTGTCAGTGAGGACCGGTATGTCTACTGTGTTTAGATATGTGTCAAGTTCGCAGTCAGTGAAGGTTGCTCTGGAGGAGTAGAGTGTCTGGTAGTAGGTGACAAAGGAGCGGTTGATCTCCTCCGGGGAGCAAAGGAGCACCCCGGTAGAGTCTTGTATATGAGGGATACTGAGGCCTCCTGACTGCTCCCTGGAGAGCCAGGCAAGAAGCCTGCCGGACCTTTCCCCTTGCTCAAAAATCCTCTGTGATTGCGCAAGCAGTTTCTTTTGGGTCAGGGAAGAGCGAAGGGCCATCACCTCCTGTGTCAGGGACTGTAGCCTAGCATAGTGTTGGGGGTCGCACGTGTTTACAAACAGTGCCTCCTGCGCTATGGCCTCCGCTTCAGCCCTAGTCAAATTAGAGCGTCTGTTCCTCCTAGTGCTAGATATAATTTTCTGATATTGTCCCCTTGTGAAGGCTTTAAATGCATCCCAGACCTCGTTGGGGGAGGATGTGCCCGGGTTAGTAGCCCAGTATCCATCCATTTCCCTGCCGTACTGGGGTTCCACCTCCTGGTCTGAAATCCAGAACCTGGAGAGTCTCCACAGCCCGGCAGGGGATCCCGAGTCCCCTATATGCACCAGAAGGGGGGCGTGATCCGAAATGCCCCTAGGCAGTATCCGAGCGTCCCTGACCCTGGGCAGCACTGATTGACTCGCGTATGCAAGATCAATCCGAGAGAATGAGCGGTGTGTTGCAGAGTGGCAGGTGTACTCCCTGGTGTCAGGGTGTTTCCATCTCCAGACATCGACAAGACCGTAGGTATCTGCCCACTCCTTCAAGCCCGAGGAGGCCGGGCCCACCCCCGCCAGTCTGTCAACACACGGCTCAGGAGCCACATTAAAGTCCCCAAGGATGATCACATGGTTGGAGGCATAGTCAGCCAATATGGCCGTAATCTTGTTGAGAAGTGTCAGGGAGGCTGGGGGGGGCAAGTATAGTCCCACTATGGACCAAGTCTGAGAAAGAATTCTAGCATGTATAATAACATACCTCCCGTCCGGGTCCAGCGCCAGGTCTAGTAGCCCAAAGGGTAATGTCTTACTAATAAGTATGCTCACCCCTCTTGCGAAGGTAGAGTAAGTGGAGTGGTAGTGACTGCCGACCCACGGTTTTTTAAGGGCAAGGGTTCTGCTACCCACCAGGTGAGTTTCCTGGAGGATGCACACATGAGGGTTGTGTGCTTTTATAAACTGGAAGACCAGTGACCTCTTAACTGGAGAGTTGAGGCCCCTGGTGTTCCAGGACATAATGTTAAGGGCAGACATGGCAGTCGCTCAGTACAGGATTCAGGGGATGGATCAGGTAGGTAGGCGTTAGACCGGGCGCTGGAGCTCCGTGTATAGCAAGCAGATCACCTGTGACAACCTCAACATTTTTGACTGATGTGAATACATGCATCATGTGGGCAATAAAACATCTAAAAATGAAAATAATAAAACTTAAAACCATAACATTCGCCCCCAAGGGGCAACATTTCCCCCCCCCCTCCCCGCCCACCCCCCCAGAACCGAGGTGGGCTTCAATTCCCCAGTCCCAACTCAGCATATCAGCTGCAAAAGGGGGGTCGCCTGTGCAAGAGGCTGACCGGGTCCCGCCGGGCGTCCGGCAGAGTCCATGCGAGCTCGTCAACGTCCCACTAAAGTGAGCCCCGCCGACTCCTGAGGTTACGTAGGAGCCCCTGGGTGTGTGCCGTAAGCATGTCAGTTGGTGAAAAGTGTCCTCACCTCACGTGTCAGCTCAATCTCCTCCTGGCGGGCGTATGTATCAAGTTCAATGGCGGGAAGTAAAACAGGAGGCGATCCATTCAGGGCGCAGCACACCCAAGAGTTGGGTTGATATTCTCCTGAACTAGTCAGGGGCCGAACACTTGTGTTGCATCAATAACAAAAGAAAAACCAGTAAAATAAAACTTGTCAGAAAACGTTAGTGAATCACAAAACAAAAAGGTGGTGTCCCAGATCGCAGGATTTCAGCACACGGTTTCCCTAGAATTGTGCTGGGTCTCTGGCAGGGTGTTTCCTTCAGGGCCAGTCTCCAGAACAGGGGCATGTATCGCAGAGTCAAGGCCCTGTTGCATAGGGGGGAGACAGGTCCCATTCGCAGTAAGCAAAAAAAAGGGGATCCATCCGTGGTTACAGCGGGCCTCTGGGCATGTGAGGGCAGTCAACAGGGGGAGAACCAGGGGGGCCCAGCAGACACGTCCCCCCCGCCAAACAACAGCAATAAAAAGTGGTGATGAAGTACTCACAGTCAGGTGGCTAGCGATGCGGGGGCAGGGAATCCAGCCATGTTGAGGCCTCGCGGGGTGTGTTGAAGAACCTGAAGGTCTCCCCATCCTGAACCTTAAGTCTCGCAGGGAACATCACGCTGTACTTGATATTTCGGGCTCTGAGTGCCCCTTTAACTTGGTCAAACGATTTGCGTAGCCTCTGGGTCTCAACAGAGTAATCAGGGAAAATCATCAGCTTTGTGTTCTGGAACCGGAGCTCACCCTGCAGCCTGGAAGCTTTCAGAACCTCATCCCTGTCACGGAAGTTAAGCATTCTCAGAATAAATGTCCTTGGGGGGGCCCCAGGGGGACCCGGCTTCGGCGGAACTCTGTGTGCCCTTTCTGCTGTGTAGTAGGGGGAAAAGACAGCATTTGGGAGGAGGGACCTCAACATGGCTTCCACGAACGCTGTGGGGTCCTTGCCCTCTACCCCCTCAGGCAGGCCTATGATCCGGAGGTTGTTCCTCCTGTTTCTGTTTTCGGCATCTTCTGCCCTAAATTCCAACGCCTTAACCTTAGTGTGGAGGGTGCGGAGGGAGGCTGTGTGCTCCATAGTGTCGTCCTCTAACAGGCCTATACGTTGCTCCGTCTCTGTCACCCTGGAGCGGATCTTATCAATGTCCTGCCGCATGAGGCCCACATCTAACTGCACCTCCTCTATCTTGGCCGTAAGTGTGGACTGGCAGGTGGCTATGGCCGCCATCACCTCCTCCAGCCAGAGCGGTCTGGTGTCCGGTGGGTCTGCTGGGGGAGTCTGAGACGCCATGTGGGTATAACGCTGGGCGCGCGTCTCCACGTGGGGAGCCGGTTCTAGGCCCGACGGCGATCCCTCCGGTCCCGGAGGGAATTTAAGCTTCTTTGCCTTACCGGACTGTGCCCGAGGGGTGTACCGCCTCATCCAGCTGCCTCTGGTCGAGAATAGTGCAGTTATGCGCTCAGGGAGCCGGGCGGAAGGCGCGGAGTCGGCGGAGCTCGTGGGAGATGCGACCGCTCACGTCGCCATCTTGGACACGCCCCCACCAAATCGCAGCCTTCGATCAACAAACCAAAATCTCCTTCTCATCCCCAAAGCCCGATACAAATCGAAGGGAGAACGAAGATTCGCAGTACAGGGACCTCGGCTATGGAACGCTCTACCAAACAACATCCGCTTGGAAGAAAACCATCAGGCCTTCAGGAAAAAACTCAAGGCTCACCTCTTCTAAACGTGGCATCCCAACAAGAGCAGACAAGCGCCTTGAGGCGATTCAGTTCGCAGTTGTAGCGCTATACAAATCATTCATTCATTCATTCATAAAATGCCAAGATGGCACAAAACCCCCCAAATGACCCCATTTTGGAAAGTAGACACCCCAAGCTATTTGCTGAGAGGCATGTTGAGCCCATTAAATATTTTTTTTTTAGTCCCAAGTGATTGAATAAAGACAAAAAAAAAAAAATGTATTCAAAAAGTTGTCACTAAATGATATATTGCTCACACATGCCATGGTTATATGTGGAATTGCACCCCAAAATACATTTTGCTGCTTCTCCTGAGTACGGGGATACCACATGTGTGGGACTTTTTGGGAGCCTATCCGCATACGGGACCCCGAAAACCAAGCACCGCCTTCAGGATTTCTAAGGGCATAAATTTTTGATTTCACTCCTCACTACCTATCACAGTTTTGAAGGCCATAAAATGCCAAGATGGCACAAAACCCCCCCAAATGACCCCATTTTGGAAAGTAGACAACCCAAGCTATTTGCTGAGAGGCATGTTGAGCCCATTGAATATTTTTTTTTTTGTCCCAAGTGATTGAATAAAGACAAAAAAAAGAAAAGAAAAATGTTTTACAAAAAGTTGTCGCTAAATGATATATTGCTCACACATGCCATGGTTATATGTGGAATTGCACCCCAAAATACATTTTCCTGCTTCTCCTGAGTACGGGAATACCACATGTGTGGGACTTTTAGGCAGCCTAGCCGTGTACGGGGCCCCGAAACCCAAGCACCGCCTTCAGGATTTCTAAGGGTGCAAATTTTTGATTTCACTCCTCACTACCTATCACAGTTTCGAAGGCCATAAAATGCCAAAATAGCACAAAACCCCCCCAAATGACCCCATTTTGGAAAGTAGACACCCCAAGCTATTTGTTGAGAGGCATGGTGAGTATTTTACAGCTCTCATGTGTTTTTGAAAATGAAGAAAGTAAAGAAAAAAAATTTTTTTTTTTCTTTTTTCAATTTTCAAAACTTTGTGACAAAAAGCGAGATCTGCAAAATAATCACCATACCTCTCAGCAAATAGCTTGGGGTGTCTACTTTCCAAAATGGGGTCATATGGGGGTGGTTTGTGCCATCTGGGCATTCCATGGCCTCCGAAACTGTGATTGGCAGTGAGGAGTGAAATAAAAAAATTACACCCTTAGAAAGCCTGAAGGCAGTGCTTGGTTTTTGGGGTCCCGTACGCAGCTAGGCTCCCAAAAAATTCCACACATGTGGTATCCCCGTACTCAGGAGAAGCAACAGAATGTATTTTGGGGTGTATTTCCACATATGCCCATGACATGTTTGAGCAATATATAATTTAGTGATAACTTTTTGTAAAAAAAAAATATTTTTTTTTTCTTCATTATTCAATCTCTTGGGACAAAAAAAAATAATATTTAATGGGCTCAACATTGCTCTCAGCAAATAGCTTGGGGTGTCTACTTTCCAAAATGGGGTCATTTGGGGGGGGGGGGGTTTGAACTGTCCTGGCATTTTATGCACAACGTTTAGAAGCTTATGTCACACATCACCCACTCTTCTAACCACTTGAAGACAAAGCCCTTTCTGACACTTTTTGTTTATATGAAAACATATTTTTTTTTTGCAAGAAAATTACGTTGAACCCCCAAACACTATATATATTGTTAAAGCAAAGGCCCTACAGATTAAAATGGTGGGTGTTGCATTTTTTTTTTTCCACACAGTATTTGCGCAGCGATTTTTCAAACGCATTTTTTAAAAAATACACTTTTTTTTATTTTAATGCACTAAAACACACTATATTGCTCAAATTTTTGATGAAATAAAAAATATGATCTTAGGCCGAGTACATGGATACCAAACACGACATGCTTTAAAATTGCGCACAAAGACGCATTGGAGACAAACTACATACATTTTTAAAAGCCTTTACAGGTTACCACATTGGATTCACAGAGGAGGTCTACTGCTAAAATTACTGCCCTCGATCTGACCTTCGCGGTGATACCTCACATGCATGGTGCAATTGCTGTTTACATATGACGCCAGACCAACGCTGGTGTTCGCCTTTGCGCAAGAGAAGGGGGGGCAGGGGTGCTTTTTTTTTTTTTTATTTTTTTTTTTTATTTTTTTTTATTTAGCTTTTTTATTTTAGTTTTACACTGTTCCTTCCATTTTTTTTCTTAGTTATCATTTTTATTGTTATCGCAGGGAATGTAAATATCCCCTATGATAGCAATAGGCAGTGACAGGTACTCTTTTTTTGAAGAAATTGGGGTCTATTAGACCCTAGATCTTTCCTCTGCCCTCAAAGCATCTGACCACACCAAGATCGGTGTGATAAAACGCTTTCCCAATTTCCCAATGGCGCGGTTTATATCTGGGTGGGGGGACATCCCCTCCCACTGCTTGTAAAAGCAGTCTAGAGTCTAATTACCCACTAGAATTGCTTTTACATGAAAGCCGATCACTGGCTGAAAAGAATGATACCAAGATGATACCTAAACCTGCAGGCATCATTCTGGTATAACCATTCAAAGTCCAGCAACATACTGGACATATATTGTAATCTTTTTTTTTCATGCAGCCTCTTGGCTGAACGAAAAAAAAAAGAGATTGATTGGTGGGTATGCCCACCATTAGAATACCTCCCTTCATCCACCTACTTCTAATGGTGGGCATACATGCACCATTTATATATGCCGAAGCATGGGGGCATCCTCCCGCAAAAAAGTTATGCCACGTACACATGGTCGGACTTTTCCACGGGCAAGCCTCCGTCGGAATTTCGACCGTATGTACGTGGCATTAGGAGCAAAACCGCTCCTCCGCCCCTGCTGCCCCCATGCTTCGGCATATATGCTCTTTTTTTTTAACTGTGGTGGTGAAATCACCTCCTACAGCGTTGGAGTCGCGGCTTTATGTATCGTGGGAGCAAACGCTGTTGCTGTCAAGATAAATAAATCCGCGCTGCAACTGAATGGCGTACCTGCTAAGCAAATAATGGTTAACATTAAAACAAAGTAACATTACAGTATAACAGTAAGACCTTACCATACCATACCTGCAAAGCAAATACCAAAAAAAAAATAGTAAAAAATAAAACATTTTGTTAACGCAACCGATGCCTAAAATATATATATGCCGAAGCATGGGGGCATCCTCCCGCAAAAAAGTTATGCCACGTACACATGGTCGGACTTTTCCACGGGCAAGCCTCCGTCGGAATTTCGACCGTATGTACGTGGCATTAGGAGCAAAATCGCTCCTCCGCCCCTGCTGCCCCCATGCTTCGGCATATATGCTCTTTTTTTTAACTGTGGTGGTGAAATCACCTCCTACAGCGTTGGAGTCGCGGCTTTATGTATCGTGGGAGCAAACGCTGTTGCTGTCAAGATAAATAAATCCGCGCTGCAACTGAATGGCGCACCTGAAAACAAAAAAATGGCTAACAATAAAACACAGTAAACAAAATTACATACCTGAAAAGCAAGCATGATAAAACATAATAAAACATTGCAGAATAGAATAGAGTAAAAAAGAGCAACAATAGAGAGAATAGAGAGAGAGAGGGAGAGAGAACAATAAAACGACAACTATTTTTGTTTTTTTTTTTATTTTATATTTTTTTGGGGGGTTTTTTTTTTGTACTTTTTTTATTTTTATTTTTGACACTTTTTTTTTAAACTTTTAAACTTTTTTTTAAACTATAACTGTAACGGTCGGGTCTCAAAATGCGATGGCATTCTTGAGACCCTGTAACTATAATTTTAACTGTCGGGTCTCAAAATGCAATGGCATTCTTGAGACCCTGTGAAAGTGTATCCTAACAACAAAGCCTGGGGAATGCCCAGGAAAAAACCCAAGCCTACTTACCACCAGCTTGCAGAAAACCAAATTAGCCTGTCTAACAGTGCGTTAAAAACAGGGGTTTAGTCCGCACGCATTTGCAAACGCATGCGTAAGCCACAGAGCCACGTCACGGCACCCTGATATCTGTGGTCCTAACACTAAACTATGAGTGTCCCCACAGTGGAGGCACATGCATTCTAATGGATAGATGAGGGCAGGTGGACTGAAGGGGAGCCCACTCCTTCTTAAAGGTACAGGAGCACACCAAGCACCCAGCAGATTGCACAATGGCTGCAAAGGTGTTGGTGCGTTGCTGGACCAATACAAACACCAACGTGATAATGATACAAAAAACTTGCCACCACCCTCATCTATAGCCAGCTCGTGCGGACTAAACCCCTGTTTTTTAACGCACTGTTAGACAGGCTAATTTGGTTTTCTGCGAGCTGGTGGTAAGTAGGCTTGGGTTTTTTCCTGGGCATTCCCCAGGCTTTGTTGAAAGTGTATCCTAGCCTGTAAAATGCTGTACCGTACGCTAATACCTTACTAGTGAGTGGTAGCGTTCAAAACATTCACCAATGCAGAGACCAGGATTGTCAGGACAGCGTGGACAATAATAACGGGTGTCACGCCTACATCCGCGCTTGGTACAGACACGACATCTTCTTTGGGGGGCTCGTTGGGTAGGGGTACTCTGGAGGGCATAAGAAAAATGCCTCTCATGCAGCCGGCTTACTGCATTTGGCAGGGGATGTTGAGGTGCAGAACCGCCTGGATACAGGAGTTCTGTGACAACCTCTTCCTGGAATTCAAGGAAGGGTAAAGTCCCGCCTGAAGCTCCGTATAGCACATGAGCGTTCAGCAAAGCCAATTGGAACAAATAAATAGACACTTTTTTGTACCAGCGTCTAGCCTTATGGGCAACTAGGTACGGCGCCAACAACTGGTCGTTGAGGTCCACCCCTCCCATATTAAGGTTATACTCGTGGACACAGAGGGGTTTCGTCACAACACCAGCCGCCGTACGAATTTGGACTGTCGTGTCTGCATGAAGGGAGGTAAGAACGAAAACATTCCTATTATCCCTCCACTTCACAGCGAGCAAATTATTACACTTGAAGCAGGCTCTCTCCCCCAGCCTAAGAGGGGAATCTACAAGCCGCTGGGGAAAGCCCCGGCGATTAGGTCGCACAGTGCCACATGCTCCAATTTGCTGATCAAACAAATGACTAAACAGTGGCACGCTCGTGTAATAATTGTCCACGTACAAGTGGTACCCCTTTCCGAATAAGGGTGACACCAAGTTCCACACTATCTTGCCAGCGCTCCCTATGTAATCTGGACAGTTCTCCGGCTCTACGTAACTATCTTTTCCCTCATAAACCGAAAAGCTCCACGTATAGCCTGTTGCCCTGTCACAGAGCTTGTAGAGCTTGACCCCGTATCTGGCACGCTTGCTGGGAAGGTACTGTCTGAAAGACAAGCGGCCAGAAAACTTAATCAAGGACTCGTCAATGCAGACAACTTGATTGGGCGTAAACAAGGCTGCAAAACGTTGGTTGAAGTGGTTTATGAGGGGCCGAATTTTGTAGAGCCGATCAAATTCAGGGTCTCCACGAGGACGACAAAGTTCATTGTCACTGAAGTGCATGAACCGCAAGATCTGTTCGTATCGTGCCCTGGACATGGAGGCAGTGAACACGGGCATTTGGTGGACTGGTGAGGTGGACCAATAAGTCCTCAGAGTCGGGAATTTATGTATGCCCATGTTGAGGGAAAGGCCCAGAAAGGACTTAAATTCGGAAACCGTAATTGGTTTCCAATCTCTGGCAAGGGAAGGCAACTGGGGATTAGCGGCGATGTATTGACCAGCTTATATATTACTTTGGTCCACAATAGATCTATAGAGATCTTCCGTGAAAAACAGCGAATAAAAATCGGATGGCTTAAAATCAGCTGTTTCCACCCGAATACCGGGTTGGCCAGTGAATGGGGGAAGTACGGGTTCTGCAGAAGTGGTGGGCACCCAATCAGGATTGGCAAATTCTGCAGGAAGGGCACTATGTGATCGACGGGCCTGCCTTTGTCTTCTTCTTGGTGGCAGCGGGACACTACTTGTGCTTGCCACCTCGCCAGCTTGAACTGCACTTATGGGACTCGCCACGTCATCACGTGTTACTGCAGTGCTGGATGTCCAGGGTGTACTAGGCCGCTGGTGCTTGCCAGTTCACCAGAAGGAATAGCGGCGCTAGTACTTCTCTGCTCCATACGAGAGACCTGCGGTTCCTGCACCTCAACAACAGCAGAAGATCGGGATCGGGTACGCCTGACCTTAGCAGGGACCTCACCTCTGTCGCCAGAGCTATCTGTCATGGAGCCGCTATCGTCTACTGGATCGTATTCTGAGCCTGATTCTGACAGATGAGTGACCTCCTCTTCACTATCTGACATACTCAGAAACAAGTAGGCCTGTTCACTAGTGTACTTGCGATTTGCCATTTTGGGCTCTAAATTTAGTAGTACACTGGTGAGATTCACGGGTAAAAAAGCTCCTAGGCTGCTGGCGACTGAATCAAAACGCTACCAAAAAAACTGTTAGCGATCGCAGGGATCAGGCCTGACTCTGCGAACGCTGCAGTTATGTGTGCTTAGTGTCCTTTTCTATCCTCTTCTGTCCTCTTCTCTCTCGTCTGTCCTTCTGTCCTCTTCTCCCTCGTCTGTCCTCGTCTGTCCTCGTCTGTCCTCGTCTGTCCTCTTCTGTCCTCGTCTCTCTCGTCTGTCCTCTTCTCTGTCCTCTTCTGTCCTCTTCTCTGTCCTCTTCTCTCTCGTCTGTCTTCTTCTGTCCTCTTCTCTCTCGTCTGTCCTCTTCTCTCTCGTCTGTCCTCGTCTGTCCTCTTCTCTCTCGTCTGTCCTCTTCTCTCTCATCTGTCCTCTTCTCTCTCGTCTGTCCTCGTCTGTCCTCGTCTGTCCTCGTCTGTCCTCGTCTGTCCTCTTCTGTTCTCTTCTGTCCTCTTCTGTGAGGAATGGTGCCTTATATCAGTTGAAGGAATAGCCCTCCAAGTTCCAGATATAAGACAAGCAAAGGTTTGCCTCTGGCCTGCAGGACACAGTTTGGAGACCAATGAGGTAGAACAATAAAATATGATGGCTGGATTACTTACCAATGTGTGATGCGCTAGCTATGAAGACATTGTATGGCACACAGCACCTCCGCAGCAATATATCTGATAGAAAAAGAAGAAAAGTTTTATTAGTGATAAACATGCCCTATAGTAACCTAGGTCCCCGATTAATATTTTCTGATCCTAATGCTACAGGAAATGGGTATATTTTTAAAGACATGTTGTATATTGCTAAATCATTTTAATAATCTATTGTAATAGGGGTATTTACATTTTTATATGTATTTCTATTTGGCTTCTGTCTTCTGTCCTCTTCTGTCTTCAGTCCTCTTCTGCTGACGGTCCTCTTCGGTCCTCTTCTGCTGTCGGTCCTCTTCTGCTGACGGTCCTCTTCGGTCCTCTTCTGCTGTCGGTCCTCTTCTGCTGTCGGTCCTCTTCTGCTGTCGGTCCTCTTCTGCTGTCGGTCCTCTTCTGCTGACGGTCCTCTTCTGCTGACGGTCCTCTTCTGCTGACGGTCCTCGTCGGTCCTCTTCTGCTGTCGGTCCTCGTCGGTCCTCTTCTGCTGTCGGTCCTCGTCGGTCCTCTTCTGCTGTCGGTCCTCGTCGGTCCTCTTCTGCTGTCGGTCCTCGTCGGTCCTCCTTCTGCTGACGGTCCTCGTCGGTCCTCTTCTGCTGACGGTCCTCTTCTGCTGACGGTCCTCTTCTGCTGTCGGTCCTCTTCTGCTGTCGGTCCTCTTCTGCTGTCGGTCCTCTTCTGCTGACGGTCCTCTTCTGCTGACGGTCCTCTTCTGCTGACGGTCCTCTTCTGCTGACGGTCCTCTTCTGCTGACGGTCCTCTTCTGCCCTCTTCTGCTGTCGGTCCTCTTCTGCTGACGGTCCTCTTCTGCCCTCTTCTGCTGTCGGTCCTCTTCTGCTGTCGGTCCGCTTCTGCTGTCGGTCCTCTTCGGTCCTCTTCTGCTGTCGGTCCTCTTCGGTCCTCTTCTGCTGTCGGTCCTCTTCGGTCCTCTTCTGCTGTCGGTCCTCTTCGGTCCTCTTCTGCTGTCGGTCCTCTTCGGTCCTCTTCTGCTGTCGGTCCTCTTCGGTCCTCTTCTGCTGTCGGTCCTCTTCTGCTGTCGGTCCTCTTCTGCTGACGGTCCTCTTCTGCTGACGGTCCTCTTCTGCCCTCTTCTGCTGACGGTCCTCTTCTGCCCTCTTCTGCTGTCGGTCCTCTTCTGCTGACGGTCCTCTTCTGCTGACGGTCCTCTTCTGCTGTCGGTCCTCTTCTGCTGTCGGTCCTCTTCTGCTGTCGGTCCTCTTCTGCCCTCTTCTGCTGTCGGTCCTCTTCGGTCGTCCTCTTCTGCTGACGGTCGTCCTCTTCTGCTGACGGTCGTCCTCTTCTGCTGACGGTCGTCCTCTTCTGCTGTCGGTCCTCTTCGGTCGTCCTCTTCTGCTGACGGTCGTCCTCTTCTGCTGACGGTCGTCCTCTTCTGCTGACGGTCGTCCTCTTCGGTCGTCCTCTTCTGCTGACGGTCGTCCTCTTCGGTCGTCCTCTTCTGCTGACGGTCGTCCTCTTCGGTCGTCCTCTTCGGTCGTCCTCTTCTGCTGACGGTCGTCCTCGGTCGTCCTCTTCTGCTGACGGTCGTCCTCTTCTGCTGACGGTCGTCCTCTTCTGCTGACGGTCGTCCTCTTCTGCTGACGGTCCTCTTCGGTCGTCCTCTTCTGCTGTCGGTCCTCTTCGGTCGTCCTCTTCTGCTGACGGTCGTCCTCTTCTGCTGTCGGTCCTCTTCGGTCGTCCTCTTCTGCTGACGGTCGTCCTCTTCTGCTGACGGTCGTCCTCTTCGGCTGACGGTCGTCCTCTTCTGCTGACGGTCGTCCTCTTCTGTTGTCGGTCCTCTTCGGTCGTCCTCTTCTGCTGACGGTCGTCCTCTTCTGCTGACGGTCGTCCTCTTCTGCTGACGGTCCTCCTCTTCTGCTGACGGTCCTCTTCGGTCGTCCTCTTCTGCTGTCGGTCCTCTTCGGTCGTCCTCTTCTGCTGACGGTCGTCCTCTTCTGCTGTCGGTCCTCTTTGGTCGTCCTCTTCTGCTGACGGTCGTCCTCTTCTGCTGACGGTCGTCCTCTTCTGCTGTCGGTCGTCCTCTTCTGCTGACGGTCCTCCTCTTCTGATGGTCGTCCTCTTCTGCTGACGGTCCTCTTCTGCTGACGGTCGTCCTCTTCTGCCCTCTTCTGCTGTCGGTCCTCTTCGGTCATCCTCTTCGGTCGTCCTCTTCGGTCGTCCTCTTCGGTCGTCCTCTTCTGCTGACGGTCGTCCTCTTCTGCTGACGGTCGTCCTCTTCTGCTGACGGTCGTCCTCTTCTGCTGACGGTCGTCCTCTTCTGCTGACGGTCCTCCTCTTCTGCTGACGGTCGTCCTCTTCTGCTGACGGTCCTCCTCTTCTGATGGTCGTCCTCTTCTGCTGACGGTCCTCTTCTGCTGACGGTCCTCTTCTGCTGACGGTCGTCCTCTTCTGCCCTCTTCTGCTGACGGTCGTCCTCTTCTGCTCACGGTCGTCCTCTTCTGCTGACCGTCGTCCTCTTCTGCTGACGGTCCTCTTCTGCCCTCTTCTGCTGACGGTCGTCCTCTTCTGCTGACGGTCGTCCTCTTCTGCTGACGGTCGTCCTCTTCTGCTGACGGTCCTCTTCTGCTGACGGTCCTCTTCGGTCGTCCTCTTCTGCTGACGGTCGTCCTCTTCTGCTGACGGTCGTCCTCTTCTGCTGACGGTCGTCCTCTTCTGCTGACGGTCCTCTTCTGCCCTCTTCTGCTGACGGTCGTCCTCTTCTGCTGACGGTCGTCCTCTTCTGCTGACAGTCGTCCTCTTCTGCTGACGGTCGTCCTCTTCTGCTGACGGTCGTCCTCTTCTGCTGACGGTCGTCCTCTTCTGCTGACGGTCCTCTTCTGCTGACGGTCGTCCTCTTCTGCCCTCTTCTGCTGTCGGTCCTCTTCGGTCGTCCTCTTCTGCTGACGGTCGTCCTCTTCTGCTGACGGTCGTCCTCTTCTGCTGACGGTCGTCCTCTTCTGCTGACGGTCCTCCTCTTCTGATGGTCGTCCTCTTCTGCTGACGGTCCTCTTCTGCTGACGGTCGTCCTCTTCTGCCCTCTTCTGCTGTCGGTCCTCTTCGGTCGTCCTCTTCGGTCGTCCTCTTTGGTCGTCCTCTTCTGCTGACGGTCGTCCTCTTCTGCTGACGGTCGTCCTCTTCTGCTGACGGTCGTCCTCTTCTGCTGACGGTCGTCCTCTTCTGCTGACGGTCCTCCTCTTCTGATGGTCGTCCTCTTCTGCTGACGGTCCTCTTCTGCTGACGGTCCTCTTCTGCTGACGGTCGTCCTCTTCTGCCCTCTTCTGCTGTCGGTCCTCTTCGGTCGTCCTCTTCGGTCGTCCTCTTCGGTCGTCCTCTTCTGCTGACGGTCGTCCTCTTCTGCTGACGGTCGTCCTCTTCTGCTGACGGTCCTCTTCTGCCCTCTTCTGCTGACGGTCGTCCTCTTCTGCTGACGGTCGTCCTCTTCTGCTGACGGTCGTCCTCTTCTGCTGACGGTCGTCCTCTTCTGCTGACGGTCGTCCTCTTCTGCTGACGGTCCTCTTCGGTCGTCCTCTTCTGCTGACGGTCGTCCTCTTCTGCTGACGGTCGTCCTCTTCTGCTGACGGTCGTCCTCTTCTGCTGACGGTCCTCTTCTGCCCTCTTCTGCTGACGGTCGTCCTCTTCTGCTGACGGTCGTCCTCTTCTGCTGACGGTCGTCCTCTTCTGCTGACGGTCCTCTTCTGCTGACGGTCGTCCTCTTCTGCCCTCTTCTGCTGTCGGTCCTCTTCGGTCGTCCTCTTCTGCTGACGGTCGTCCTCTTCTGCTGACGGTCGTCCTCTTCTGCTGACGGTCGTCCTCTTCTGCTGACGGTCGTCCTCTTCTGCTGACGGTCGTCCTCTTCTGCTGACGGTCCTCTTCTGCCCTCTTCTGCTGTCGGTCCTCTTTGGTCGTCCTCTTCTGCTGACGGTCGTCCTCTTCTGCTGACGGTCGTCCTCTTCTGCTGACGGTCGTCCTCTTCTGCTGACGGTCGTCCTCTTCTGCTGACGGTCCTCTTCTTCTGCTGACGGTCCTCCTCTTCTGCTGACGGTCCTCCTCTTCTGCTGACGGTCGTCCTCTTCTGCTGACGGTCGTCCTCTTCTGCTGACGGTCCTCTTCTTCTGCTGACGGTCCTCCTCTTCTGCTGACGGTCGTCCTCTTCTGCTGACGGTCGTCCTCTTCTGCTGACGGTCCTCCTCTTCTGCTGACGGTCCTCCTCTTCTGCTGACGGTCCTCCTCTTCTGCTGACGGTCCTCCTCTTCTGCTGACGGTCGTCCTCTTCTGCTGACGGTCGTCCTCTTCTGCTGACGGTCGTCCTCGTCTGCTGACGGTCGTCCTCTTCTGCTGACGGTCGTCCTCTTCTGCTGACGGTCGTCCTCTTCTGCTGACGGTCGTCCTCTTCTGCTGGCGGTCGTCCTCTTCTGCTGACGGTCCTCTTCGGTCGTCCTCTTCTGCTGACGGTCGTCCTCTTCTGCTGTCGGTCCTCTTCGGTCGTCCTCTTCTGCTGACGGTCGTCCTCTTCTGCTGACGGTCGTCCTCTTCTGCTGACGGTCGTCCTCTTCTGCTGACGGTCGTCCTCTTCTGCTGACGGTCCTCTTCTGCCCTCTTCTGCTGTCAGTCGTCCTCTTCTGCTGACGGTCGTCCTCTTCTGCTGACGGTCGTCCTCTTCTGCTGACGGTCGTCCTCTTCTGCTGACAGTCGTCCTCTTCTGCCCTCTTCTGCTGTCGGTCCTCTTCGGTCGTCCTCTTCTGCTGACGGTCGTCCTCTTCTGCTGACGGTCGTCCTCTTCTGCTGACGGTCCTCTTCTGCCCTCTTCTGCTGACGGTCGTCCTCTTCTGCTGACGGTCGTCCTCTTCTGCTGACGGTCGTCCTCTTCTGCTGACGGTCGTCCTCTTCTGCTGACGGTCCTCTTCTGCTGACGGTCGTCCTCTTCTGCTGACGGTCGTCCTCTTCTGCTGACGGTCCTCTTCTGCTGACGGTCCTCTTCTGCCCTCTTCTGCTGACGGTCCTCCTCTTCTGCTGACGGTCGTCCTCTTCTGCTGACGGTCGTCCTCTTCTGCTGACGGTCGTCCTCTTCTGCTGACGGTCCTCTTCTGCTGACGGTCCTCTTCTGCCCTCTTCTGCTGTCGGTCCTCTTTGGTCGTCCTCTTCTGCTGACGGTCGTCCTCTTCTGCTGACGGTCGTCCTCTTCTGCTGACGGTCGTCCTCTTCTGCTGACGGTCGTCCTCTTCTGCTGACGGTCCTCTTCTGCCCTCTTCTGCTGACGGTCGTCCTCTTCTACTGACGGTCGTCCTCTTCTGCTGACGGTCGTCCTCTTCTGCTGACGGTCGTCCTCTTCTGCTGACGGTCCTCTTCTGCTGACGGTCGTCCTCTTCTGCCCTCTTCTGCTGTCGGTCCTCTTCGGTCGTCCTCTTCTGCTGACGGTCGTCCTCTTCTGCTGACGGTCGTCCTCTTCTGCTGACGGTCGTCCTCTTCTGCTGACGGTCCTCTTCTGCCCTCTTCTGCTGACGGTCGTCCTCTTCTGCTGACGGTCGTCCTCTTCTGCTGACGGTCGTCCTCTTCTGCTGACGGTCGTCCTCTTCTGCTGACGGTCCTCTTCTGCCCTCTTCTGCTGTCGGTCCTCTTTGGTCGTCCTCTTCTGCTGACGGTCGTCCTCTTCTGCTGACGGTCGTCCTCTTCTGCTGACGGTCCTCTTCTGCCCTCTTCTGCTGTCGGTCCTCTTCGGTCGTCCTCTTCTGCTGACGGTCGTCCTCTTCTGCTGACGGTCCTCTTCTGCCCTCTTCTGCTGTCGGTCCTCTTTGGTCGTCCTCTTCTGCTGACGGTCGTCCTCTTCTGCTGACGGTCGTCCTCTTCTGCTGACGGTCGTCCTCTTCTGCTGACGGTCCTCTTCTTCTGCTGACGGTCCTCCTCTTCTGCTGACGGTCCTCCTCTTCTGCTGACGGTCGTCCTCTTCTGCTGACGGTCGTCCTCTTCTGCTGACGGTCGTCCTCTTCTGCTGACGGTCGTCCTCTTCTGCTGACGGTCGTCCTCTTCTGCTGACGGTCGTCCTCTTCTGCTGACGGTCCTCTTCTTCTGCTGACGGTCCTCTTCTTCTGCTGACGGTCCTCCTCTTCTGCTGACGGTCCTCCTCTTCTGCTGACGGTCGTCCTCTTCTGCTGACGGTCGTCCTCTTCTGCTGACGGTCGTCCTCGTCTGCTGACGGTCGTCCTCTTCTGCTGACGGTCGTCCTCTTCTGCTGACGGTCGTCCTCTTCTGCTGACGGTCGTCCTCTTCTGCTGACGGTCCTCTTCGGTCGTCCTCTTCTGCTGACGGTCGTCCTCTTCTGCTGTCGGTCCTCTTCGGTCGTCCTCTTCTGCTGACGGTCGTCCTCTTCTGCTGACGGTCGTCCTCTTCTGCTGACGGTCGTCCTCTTCTGCTGACGGTCCTCTTCTGCCCTCTTCTGCTGACGGTCCTCCTCTTCTGCTGACGGTCCTCTTCTGCCCTCTTCTGCTGACGGTCCTCCTCTTCTGCTGACGGTCGCCCTCTTCTGCTGACGGTCGTCCTCTTCTGCTGACGGTCGTCCTCTTCTGCTGACGGTCGTCCTCTTCTGCTGACGGTCGTCCTCTTCTGCTGACTGTCGTCCTCTTCTGCTGACGGTCCTCTTCTGCTGACGGTCCTCTTCTGCTGACGGTCCTCTTCTGCCCTCTTCTGCTGACGGTCCTCCTCTTCTGCTGACGGTCGCCCTCTTCTGCTGACGGTCGTCCTCTTCTGCTGACGGTCGTCCTCTTCTGCTGACGGTCGTCCTCTTCTGCTGACGGTCGTCCTCTTCTGCTGACGGTCCTCTTCTGCCCTCTTCTGCTGTCGGTCCTCTTTGGTCGTCCTCTTCTGCTGACGGTCGTCCTCTTCTGCTGACGGTCGTCCTCTTCTGCTGACGGTCGTCCTCTTCTGCTGACGGTCCTCTTCTGCTGACGGTCCTCTTCTGCCCTCTTCTGCTGTCGGTCCTCTTTGGTCGTCCTCTTCTGCTGACGGTCGTCCTCTTCTGCTGACGGTCGTCCTCTTCTGCTGACGGTCGTCCTCTTCTGCTGACGGTCGTCCTCTTCTGCTGACGGTCGTCCTCTTCTGCCCTCTTCTGCTGACGGTCGTCCTCTTCTGCTGACGGTCGTCCTCTTCTGCTGACGGTCGTCCTCTTCTGCTGACGGTCGTCCTCTTCTGCTGACGGTCCTCTTCTGCTGACGGTCGTCCTCTTCTGCTGACGGTCCTCTTCTGCTGACGGTCGTCCTCTTCTGCTGACGGTCCTCTTCTGCTGACGGTCCTCTTCTGCTGACGGTCGTCCTCTTCTGCTGACGGTCGTCCTCTTCTGCTGACGGTCCTCTTCTGCCCTCTTCTGCTGACGGTCGTCCTCTTCTGCTGACGGTCGTCCTCTTCTGCTGACGGTCGTCCTCTTCTGCTGACGGTCCTCTTCTGCTGACGGTCGTCCTCTTCTGCTGACGGTCGTCCTCTTCTGCTGACGGTCCTCTTCTGCCCTCTTCTGCTGTCGGTCCTCTTTGGTCGTCCTCTTCTGCTGACGGTCGTCCTCTTCTGCTGACGGTCGTCCTCTTCTGCTGACGGTCCTCTTCTGCTGACGGTCCTCTTCTGCCCTCTTCTGCTGTCGGTCCTCTTTGGTCGTCCTCTTCTGCTGACGGTCGTCCTCTTCTGCTGACGGTCGTCCTCTTCTGCTGACGGTCGTCCTCTTCTGCTGGCGGTCGTCCTCTTCTGCTGACGGTCGTCCTCTTCTTCCCTCTTCTGCTGACGGTCGTCCTCTTCTGCTGACGGTCGTCCTCTTCTGCTGACGGTCGTCCTCTTCTGCTGACGGTCGTCCTCTTCTGCTGACGGTCCTCTTCTGCTGACGGTCGTCCTCTTCTGCTGACGGTCCTCTTCTGCTGACGGTCCTCTTCTGCTGACGGTCGTCCTCTTCTGCCCTCTTCTGCTGTCGGTCCTCTTCGGTCGTCCTCTTCTGCTGACGGTCGTCCTCTTCTGCTGACGGTCGTCCTCTTCTGCTGACGGTCGTCCTCTTCTGCTGACGGTCCTCTTCTGCCCTCTTCTGCTGACGGTCGTCCTCTTCTGCTGACGGTCGTCCTCTTCTGCTGACGGTCGTCCTCTTCTGCTGACGGTCGTCCTCTTCTGCTGACGGTCCTCTTCTGCCCTCTTCTGCTGTCGGTCCTCTTTGGTCGTCCTCTTCTGCTGACGGTCGTCCTCTTCTGCTGACGGTCGTCCTCTTCTGCTGACGGTCCTCTTCTGCCCTCTTCTGCTGTCGGTCCTCTTTGGTCGTCCTCTTCTGCTGACGGTCGTCCTCTTCTGCTGACGGTCCTCTTCTGCCCTCTTCTGCTGTCGGTCCTCTTTGGTCGTCCTCTTCTGCTGACGGTCGTCCTCTTCTGCTGACGGTCGTCCTCTTCTGCTGACGGTCGTCCTCTTCTGCTGACGGTCGTCCTCTTCTGCTGACGGTCCTCTTCTTCTGCTGACGGTCCTCCTCTTCTGCTGACGGTCCTCCTCTTCTGCTGACGGTCGTCCTCTTCTGCTGACGGTCGTCCTCTTCTGCTGACGGTCCTCTTCTTCTGCTGACGGTCCTCCTCTTCTGCTGACGGTCGTCCTCTTCTGCTGACGGTCGTCCTCTTCTGCTGACGGTCCTCCTCTTCTGCTGACGGTCCTCCTCTTCTGCTGACGGTCCTCCTCTTCTGCTGACGGTCCTCCTCTTCTGCTGACGGTCGTCCTCTTCTGCTGACGGTCGTCCTCTTCTGCTGACGGTCGTCCTCGTCTGCTGACGGTCGTCCTCTTCTGCTGACGGTCGTCCTCTTCTGCTGACGGTCGTCCTCTTCTGCTGACGGTCGTCCTCTTCTGCTGGCGGTCGTCCTCTTCTGCTGACGGTCCTCTTCGGTCGTCCTCTTCTGCTGACGGTCGTCCTCTTCTGCTGTCGGTCCTCTTCGGTCGTCCTCTTCTGCTGACGGTCGTCCTCTTCTGCTGACGGTCGTCCTCTTCTGCTGACGGTCGTCCTCTTCTGCTGACGGTCGTCCTCTTCTGCTGACGGTCCTCTTCTGCCCTCTTCTGCTGTCAGTCGTCCTCTTCTGCTGACGGTCGTCCTCTTCTGCTGACGGTCGTCCTCTTCTGCTGACGGTCGTCCTCTTCTGCTGACAGTCGTCCTCTTCTGCCCTCTTCTGCTGTCGGTCCTCTTCGGTCGTCCTCTTCTGCTGACGGTCGTCCTCTTCTGCTGACGGTCGTCCTCTTCTGCTGACGGTCCTCTTCTGCCCTCTTCTGCTGACGGTCGTCCTCTTCTGCTGACGGTCGTCCTCTTCTGCTGACGGTCGTCCTCTTCTGCTGACGGTCGTCCTCTTCTGCTGACGGTCCTCTTCTGCTGACGGTCGTCCTCTTCTGCTGACGGTCGTCCTCTTCTGCTGACGGTCCTCTTCTGCTGACGGTCCTCTTCTGCCCTCTTCTGCTGACGGTCCTCCTCTTCTGCTGACGGTCGTCCTCTTCTGCTGACGGTCGTCCTCTTCTGCTGACGGTCGTCCTCTTCTGCTGACGGTCCTCTTCTGCTGACGGTCCTCTTCTGCCCTCTTCTGCTGTCGGTCCTCTTTGGTCGTCCTCTTCTGCTGACGGTCGTCCTCTTCTGCTGACGGTCGTCCTCTTCTGCTGACGGTCGTCCTCTTCTGCTGACGGTCGTCCTCTTCTGCTGACGGTCCTCTTCTGCCCTCTTCTGCTGACGGTCGTCCTCTTCTACTGACGGTCGTCCTCTTCTGCTGACGGTCGTCCTCTTCTGCTGACGGTCGTCCTCTTCTGCTGACGGTCCTCTTCTGCTGACGGTCGTCCTCTTCTGCCCTCTTCTGCTGTCGGTCCTCTTCGGTCGTCCTCTTCTGCTGACGGTCGTCCTCTTCTGCTGACGGTCGTCCTCTTCTGCTGACGGTCGTCCTCTTCTGCTGACGGTCCTCTTCTGCCCTCTTCTGCTGACGGTCGTCCTCTTCTGCTGACGGTCGTCCTCTTCTGCTGACGGTCGTCCTCTTCTGCTGACGGTCGTCCTCTTCTGCTGACGGTCCTCTTCTGCCCTCTTCTGCTGTCGGTCCTCTTTGGTCGTCCTCTTCTGCTGACGGTCGTCCTCTTCTGCTGACGGTCGTCCTCTTCTGCTGACGGTCCTCTTCTGCCCTCTTCTGCTGTCGGTCCTCTTTGGTCGTCCTCTTCTGCTGACGGTCGTCCTCTTCTGCTGACGGTCCTCTTCTGCCCTCTTCTGCTGTCGGTCCTCTTTGGTCGTCCTCTTCTGCTGACGGTCGTCCTCTTCTGCTGACGGTCGTCCTCTTCTGCTGACGGTCGTCCTCTTCTGCTGACGGTCGTCCTCTTCTGCTGACGGTCCTCTTCTTCTGCTGACGGTCCTCCTCTTCTGCTGACGGTCCTCCTCTTCTGCTGACGGTCGTCCTCTTCTGCTGACGGTCGTCCTCTTCTGCTGACGGTCGTCCTCTTCTGCTGACGGTCGTCCTCTTCTGCTGACGGTCGTCCTCTTCTGCTGTCGGTCCTCTTCGGTCGTCCTCTTCTGCTGACGGTCGTCCTCTTCTGCTGACGGTCGTCCTCTTCGGCTGACGGTCGTCCTCTTCTGCTGACGGTCGTCCTCTTCTGTTGTCGGTCCTCTTCGGTCGTCCTCTTCTGCTGACGGTCGTCCTCTTCTGCTGACGGTCGTCCTCTTCTGCTGACGGTCCTCCTCTTCTGCTGACGGTCCTCTTCGGTCGTCCTCTTCTGCTGTCGGTCCTCTTCGGTCGTCCTCTTCTGCTGACGGTCGTCCTCTTCTGCTGTCGGTCCTCTTCGGTCGTCCTCTTCTGCTGACGGTCGTCCTCTTCTGCTGACGGTCGTCCTCTTCTGCTGACGGTCGTCCTCTTCTGCTGACGGTCCTCCTCTTCTGATGGTCGTCCTCTTCTGCTGACGGTCCTCTTCTGCTGACGGTCGTCCTCTTCTGCCCTCTTCTGCTGTCGGTCCTCTTCGGTCGTCCTCTTCGGTCGTCCTCTTCGGTCGTCCTCTTCGGTCGTCCTCTTCTGCTGACGGTCGTCCTCTTCTGCTGACGGTCGTCCTCTTCTGCTGACGGTCGTCCTCTTCTGCTGACGGTCGTCCTCTTCTGCTGACGGTCCTCCTCTTCTGCTGACGGTCGTCCTCTTCTGCTGACGGTCCTCCTCTTCTGATGGTCGTCCTCTTCTGCTGACGGTCCTCTTCTGCTGACGGTCCTCTTCTGCTGACGGTCGTCCTCTTCTGCCCTCTTCTGCTGACGGTCGTCCTCTTCTGCTCACGGTCGTCCTCTTCTGCTGACCGTCGTCCTCTTCTGCTGACGGTCCTCTTCTGCCCTCTTCTGCTGACGGTCGTCCTCTTCTGCTGACGGTCGTCCTCTTCTGCTGACGGTCGTCCTCTTCTGCTGACGGTCCTCTTCTGCTGACGGTCCTCTTCGGTCGTCCTCTTCTGCTGACGGTCGTCCTCTTCTGCTGACGGTCGTCCTCTTCTGCTGACGGTCGTCCTCTTCTGCTGACGGTCCTCTTCTGCCCTCTTCTGCTGACGGTCGTCCTCTTCTGCTGACGGTCGTCCTCTTCTGCTGACAGTCGTCCTCTTCTGCTGACGGTCGTCCTCTTCTGCTGACGGTCGTCCTCTTCTGCTGACGGTCGTCCTCTTCTGCTGACGGTCCTCTTCTGCTGACGGTCGTCCTCTTCTGCCCTCTTCTGCTGTCGGTCCTCTTCGGTCGTCCTCTTCTGCTGACGGTCGTCCTCTTCTGCTGACGGTCGTCCTCTTCTGCTGACGGTCGTCCTCTTCTGCTGACGGTCCTCCTCTTCTGATGGTCGTCCTCTTCTGCTGACGGTCCTCTTCTGCTGACGGTCGTCCTCTTCTGCCCTCTTCTGCTGTCGGTCCTCTTCGGTCGTCCTCTTCGGTCGTCCTCTTTGGTCGTCCTCTTCTGCTGACGGTCGTCCTCTTCTGCTGACGGTCGTCCTCTTCTGCTGACGGTCGTCCTCTTCTGCTGACGGTCGTCCTCTTCTGCTGACGGTCCTCCTCTTCTGATGGTCGTCCTCTTCTGCTGACGGTCCTCTTCTGCTGACGGTCCTCTTCTGCTGACGGTCGTCCTCTTCTGCCCTCTTCTGCTGTCGGTCCTCTTCGGTCGTCCTCTTCGGTCGTCCTCTTCGGTCGTCCTCTTCTGCTGACGGTCGTCCTCTTCTGCTGACGGTCGTCCTCTTCTGCTGACGGTCCTCTTCTGCCCTCTTCTGCTGACGGTCGTCCTCTTCTGCTGACGGTCGTCCTCTTCTGCTGACGGTCGTCCTCTTCTGCTGACGGTCGTCCTCTTCTGCTGACGGTCCTCTTCTGCTGACGGTCCTCTTCGGTCGTCCTCTTCTGCTGACGGTCGTCCTCTTCTGCTGACGGTCGTCCTCTTCTGCTGACGGTCGTCCTCTTCTGCTGACGGTCCTCTTCTGCCCTCTTCTGCTGACGGTCGTCCTCTTCTGCTGACGGTCGTCCCTCTT
>JAQSEC010001417.1:188187-190458 GCA_028564925.1 Lithobates sylvaticus | reverse complement strand
CGTGCTTCTAAGAAAAAAAAATCCATAGAAATGAATGCGTCCGGTGCAGTGCCATAGAATGAGATTTGCCATAGAATGAGATGCTCCGCCTCCATCACATCCTATTGGCTCACAATCAGTCCCACTTTGGCTATCATAGGGAGAGGATCTCCTCCCTGTGATAGCTGGACCTGCACGGAGCTCTCCGTGTCCCGGTCCAGCCCGGTGGATGGCTCATCTCTGTCACTGGAGGTAGAAGTTCAGTGCAGGGCACATAGGAAGGAGGAGGAGGGGGGGGGGGGAGGGGCACACACCAATCATATCTGCAGAACTGGGCAAGCAGTCCCATGTGAAAGGACCTGTGGACGACGGGCACGTTACAGCCCCAGGTGCCAGGGTGTCCAGTGATAACAATCACCAGACAGAGAGAGAGGAAGGTACAAAGTCATCTGCAAAGCCTGCTTTCTGCTTAAACGCTTCACATCCCATTATATATTCACTGCTAAATAAGACTGTTCACAGGAAAAACCACCCCCCCCCCTGCAACCCCAACCCCCACCCGTTCACCATTCATTCTGCACGGGGCTTTGTAAGTAGAGTAGAAGTCAGAGCATTGCGGTGCCCATCCAGGGGAAGTCTCCTAGCTGGACGCTCCAGCATTTACAGGTTCAAGAATTAAAAAGCCGCTCTCTCGCTAGCAGTGTGCAGGAGTTAATGGCACGGCCAGCTGCTCAGAATCTCCCCCCGTCTAGGACAATGAGAGCCAATGGCAGCGGCGGAATGTAGTAAAGATCTTCTGCCTTTTCAATAGACTGAATGCAGAGAAGCTCCAGCTTGGAATCCTCCTGCGGATTCCTCAGCTGCTGCTGCTGCATGGGGGTGACGGTGATAAAGATACAAGCGGCACAAAACATTTTCCGTGCTTTGCAAAAGTGTCACTCAGCACTTTGAGCCATCCCTTAAAACCACAACTCAAATCGCCTATTTAGCTCCTATAGAGCTCCGTGCAGGTCCAGCTATCACAGGGAGGAGATCCTCTCCCTATGATAGCCAAAGTGAGACTGATTGTGAGCCAATAGGATGTGACGGAGGCAGAGCATCTCATTCTATGGCAAATCTCATTCTATGGCACTGCACCGGCTGCAAGCTCACATGACTTTCTGCCTTCTACTACGGTAGCCCGGCTAGATAAAACAGTTCAGCTGATAGCGCCCCGCCTACCGATCTCTTTCCGCGTTACTTATTGGAAAAGCCGCCTAGCTACGCCAGTCCGGATAGCGTAAATGCCACGCCCCTCCACACGCCGCCTCTTGAAGCGATGTGTCTGTAGGCGCACTCCCGTGTCTATTCACAACCCCAGTGCGCCTGCTGAGGAGACATGCGCGCTCCCGACGCACAGTCTTTTTATTGTTAGCCTCACTAGTATTGTATTCCCTCTTGTAGATGAAAAGAGCCATTAAAACAGAAAGAAATCACATCTATTTAGGACAAGTTTACATTGGCGCCAAAAGCAGACGTTTATACGGGTATTCCGAGCAACCTATCACAATGGTGTGCGTAGCAGCGAGCGATGACATCACATCGCACCACAAATCATCCGTCATCTGTTGTTTGGCTACCGTTACCGCTTCCCAAACGCCTCTATGTAAACGCACTGCAAACACGCCACAAATGCCTCACAAATGACTGTGGTGTTTTCTAACGCGTTTGTGATGCGTCCAGAAAGCGTTCATAGCTGAGATAGTACAAGCAGTGCCGATCCTGACCTCCCTGGGGCCCTAAGCAAAATTCTGCTAAGGGGCCCTCTACCTGACCCATGATGCCGTGAGCATAGGTGCCCAGAGAGCCTCCCTCCTTACATTAGGGTCCTCAGAGAGCCTCCCCTTACGTCAGGGCCCCTAGAAAGCCTCCCCTTACGTCAGGGTCCCCAGAGGGCTCCCCTTACATCAGTGTCCTCAGAGAGCCCCTCCTCAAATCAGGGTCCCCAGAGAGCCTCCCCCTACATCAGGATCCCCAGAGAGACTTCCTTAAATCCTCACCGCGCCAATCATTGCAGCCTCACCGTGCCCATTATTGCAGCCTCACCGTGTTAATAATTGCCACCTCACCGTGCCCATCATTGCAGCCTTAGTGTGCCCATCACTGCCGCCTCACCGTGTCCATCATTGCCACCTCACCGTGCCAATCATTAAAGCCTTACCATGCCAATCATTGCAGCCTCACCGTGCCCATCACTGCCACCTCACCATGGCAATCATTGCAGCCTTACCATGCTTATCATTGCAGCCTCAC
>JAQSEC010001417.1:163187-185687 GCA_028564925.1 Lithobates sylvaticus | reverse complement strand
GAGGACAGAAGAGGACAGAAGAGGACAGAAGACAAAAGCCAAATAGAAAAACATAAAAATGTAAATACCCCTATGACAATAAATTATTAAAATGATTTAGCAATATACAACATGTCTTTAAAAATATACCTATTTCCTGTAGCCGATGATCAGCCAAAACATTATGACCACCTCATGAAAAAAAAAAAAAATAAATAATAAATAATAATACAAACAATTTTGAAAAAGAAAAATCAGCCAAAATATTATGACCACCCCATGAAAAAAATAAATAAAAAAAAATTATTTTTGAAAAAAAATGTTCAGCCAAAACATTACCACCACCCCATGAAAAAAAAATACTAAAAAATAAATATTTTGAAAAAGAAAAATCATGATCAGCCAAAACATTATCACCATCTGATGATCAGACAAAATATTATGACCACCCCCATTAAAAAAAAATAATAATTTTTGAAAAAAATGTTCAGCCAAAACATTTTGACCACCCCACGATCAGCCAAAACATTATGACCACCCCATGAAAATAAAATAATAATAATAAAAAAATAAATATTTTGAAAAAGAAAAAATCAGCCAAAACATTATTACCAGCCCATGATCAGCAGAAACATTATGACCACCACATGAAAAAAAAAATAATGATAAAAATAATTTTTGAAAAAAAAATACTTGAAGTAATTGTAGCCATATTAGTGCAATTGTGACAGAGAAAATGGGATTTTTGAAAAAAATGTTCAGCCAAAACATTTTGACCACCCCACGATCAGCCAAAACATTATGACTACCTCATGAAAAAAAAATAATAATAATAATAAAAAAAATTAGAATAAGAAAAATCAGCCAAAACATTATGACCACCCCATGAAAAAAAAATTAAAAAAAAATATTTTTGAAAAGAAATGTTCAGCCAAAACATTATCACCACCCCATGATCAGCCAAAACATTATCACCACCCCATGAAAAAAAAAAAATAATAATAAAAAAATAAATATTTTGAAAAAGAAAAATCATCATCAGCCAAAACATTATGACCAGCCCATGATCAGCCAAAACATTATGACCACCACATGAAAAAAAAAAAATAATAAAAATAATTTTTGAAAAAAAATACTTGAAGTAATTGTAGCTGTATTAGTGCAATTGTGACAGAGAAAATTGAGTACTATCTGTGACACTTTTTTTTATTTGCACTAACATATCATTTTTCATAGACCTAAGACCTTGAAGAAGGGGGACACACCCCGAAAGCTCGTCCATGAAAAATGATGTTAGTGCAAATAAAAAAGTATCACGGACAGTACTCAATTTTCTCTGAAAAAAAAAAAAAAAAAAAAAAAAAATTATATAAAAAAAAATTATTTTTGAAAAAAAAATAAATTTGTTTGAAAAAAAAATTTGAAAAAAAAAAAAAATGTTTGAAAAAAAAAAAAAATTTGGGGAAAAATATGTTCAGCTCTTTCAGCTAATGATGGAACTTCAACTTTTTACTACTATTTATACTTTTTAAAATATGCTTTTTAACACTTTTCACAGTTACTCCAGCCACTCCAGTAGGTGGAGGCAAGAACACTTCACACAATTTCAACAGAAATTGTAGCTTTCCTAGTTAATCTATCTATCTTATTTTTGTCAATTTAAATAATAATTATTTTGCTGACAATATCACCGCAAGAAGCTGTTACTTACCTAGAAAAGAATGATATCTGTATTCGATTGTTTATGTAAAAGCAGCAGGCTGGTAGCAGAAATGGAAACATTTTATCTCTGATCTGTTAGGAATTGTATGCATTGTATAGATTTGGCAGAGCCGAGCGCTGGAGCCATAGCAACCGATCAACCAATCACAGATCTTCCTAGAAATTTCAAACTGATGCAGGAGAAATGTTGTGGCAGTTGCAGTTGCCTAGCAACATAACTGATGACCTCACAGTGCAGGTCACATGGCCAATGACACTACAGTTCAGCTGCACCTGAGTTAGCCAGTCAGTCTACGGATTGAAGGCAAGCCTGAAGGTTGGTTTCTATTGAGCTCCAGGAGAAATTAGATTTTTTTGGAGAATGAACCGTATCATTAAAAAAATGTAATCTGTTCCTCAATTAATCATCAAAAGGTACATTTATGATCCATTATATTTAGAAGAATTGCATTGTATCTTCTTATTGGTAAACAATAGATTATATATCCCCCCTATTGGTGACCAGTGGCTTATATTCCACACCATCACTGTGTATCCAAAAAGGATATAAAATGTATTTGTGTGTAGTGCTGTATGATGGAGTAGTTATCAGACTATCACAGCACTGACACATAGGAATGAATAGGGATTACGTCTCATAGTCAACTGGTTAAAGTTTATCTATAGACACAGGTGCACTGTGACGACCAGTTTATGAAGCTGCGATCTGAGTGCTTCACTGGCGATCTGTGTCAGAATTCACAGTCCCTGATTCACCAGCTCAGAGGTGGAGAATCGGGGAGTGAAGAGGGAATGTGGGGGGATCTGAGGAGGAAAGAGGAAGATAATTAACTTCCTTGTGCCTCGTTCAGACCCCCCCAACACTGTAACCATGTCCCCCTATTTTATATATATATAGTTAGATATATAGTTAGATATATATATATATATATATATATATATATATATATATATATATATATATATATATATATATATATATATATATATATATATATATATATATATAATGTGTGTATATATACACACATGTATATATAATGTGTGTGTGTATACATGTATATATTATGTAGGGGGACTCTTTATTTTATTAACATTAAATCACACCGTCTGTCCGTGTATTGAGCGGTGATAATCTATCACTGCTTAATAAACTGACATCTGTGTTTCTGTGAATTTCTGGTGCTGTAATCTCGTAAAGTCTCACGAGATTCCAGTATCAGGGGCCGTTCTCCAGTGTTAGAAGCATTTGTAGATCTCTTCACTCCTCCAAGATCTACTCCGCTTCATAAACTGGCACACAGAAGAGAAAAATCTCCTCTGTGAATGCCGGAGAATGAAGCAGTGAATAGGATTTCACTGTTTCATAAATGGACACCTAAATGTCTTTTTATTTTGCAGCAGAAGAGGACGACCGAAGAGGACCGTCAGCAGAAGAGGACGACCGTCAGCAGAAGAGGAGGACCGTCAGCAGAAGAGGACGACCGTCAGCAGAAGAGGACGACCGTCAGCAGAAGAGGAGGACCGTCAGCAGAAGAGGACGACCGTCAGCAGAAGAGGACGACCGTCAGCAGAAGAGGAGGACCGTCAGCAGAAGAGGAGGACCGTCCGCAGAAGAGGAGGACCGTCAGCAGAAGAGGACGACCGTCAGCAGAAGAGGAGGTCCGTCAGCAGAAGAGGAGGACCGTCAGCAGAAGAGGAGGACCGTCAGCAGAAGAGGAGGACCGTCAGCAGAAGAGGACGACCGTCAGCAGAAGAGGAGGACCGTCAGCAGAAGAGGAGGACCGTCAGCAGAAGAGGAGGACCGTCAGCAGAAGAGGAGGACCGTCAGCAGAAGAGGAGGACCGTCAGCAGAAGAGGACGACCGTCAGCAGAAGAGGAGGACCGTCAGCAGAAGAGGACGACCGTCAGCAGAAGAGGAGGACCGTCAGCAGAAGAGGAGGACCGTCAGCAGAAGAGGAGGACCGTCAGCAGAAGAGAGGACCGTCAGCAGAAGAGGAGGACCGTCAGCAGAAGAGGAGGACCGTCAGCAGAAGAGGACGACCGTCAGCAGAAGAGGAGGACCGTCAGCAGAAGAGGACGACCGTCAGCAGAAGAGGAGGACGACCGTCAGCAGAAGAGGAGGACCGTCAGCAGAAGAGGAGGACCGTCAGCAGAAGAGGAGGACCGTCAGCAGAAGAGAAGGACCGTCAGCAGAAGAGGACGACCGTCAGCAGAAGAGGACGACCGTCAGCAGAAGAGGACGACCGTCAGCAGAAGAGGAGGACCGTCAGCAGAAGAGGAGACCGTCAGCAGAAGAGGAGGACCGTCAGCAGAAGAGGACGACCGTCAGCAGAAGAGGAGGACCGTCAGCAGAAGAGAGGACCGTCAGCAGAAGAGGACCGTCAGCAGAAGAGGACCGTCAGCAGAAGAGGACGACCGTCAGCAGAAGAGGACGACCGTCAGCAGAAGAGGGCGACCGTCAGCAGAAGAGGACGACCGTCAGCAGAAGAGGACGACCGTCAGCAGAAGAGGACGACCGTCAGCAGAAGAGGACGACCGTCAGCAGAAGAGGAGGACCGTCAGCAGAAGAGGAGGACCGTCAGCAGAAGAGGACGACCGTCAGCAGAAGAGGACGACCGTCAGCAGAAGAGGACGACCGTCAGCAGAAGAGGACCGTCAGCAGAAGAGGAGGACCGTCAGCAGAAGAGGAGGACCGTCAGCAGAAGAGGACGACCGTCAGCAGAAGAGGAGGACCGTCAGCAGAAGAGGACGACCGTCAGCAGAAGAGGAGGACCGTCAGCAGAAGAGGAGGACCGTCAGCAGAAGAGGAGGACCAGCAGAAGAGGAGGACCGTCAGCAGAAGAGGAGGACCGTCAGCAGAAGAGGAGGACCGTCAGCAGAAGAGGACGACCGTCAGCAGAAGAGGAGGACCGTCAGCAGAAGAGGAGGACCAGCAGAAGAGGAGGACCGTCAGCAGAAGAGGAGGACCGTCAGCAGAAGAGGACGACCGTCAGCAGAAGAGGAGGACCGTCAGCAGAAGAGGAGGACCGTCAGCAGAAGAGGAGGACCGTCAGCAGAAGAGGACGACCGTCAGCAGAAGAGGACGACCGTCAGCAGAAGAGGAGGACCGACAGAAGAGGAGGACCGTCAGCAGAAGAGGACGACCGTCAGCAGAAGAGGACGACCGTCAGCAGAAGAGGACGACCGTCAGCAGAAGAGGACGACCGTCAGCAGAAGACCGTCAGCAGAAGAGGAGGACCGTCAGCAGAAGAGGACGACCGTCAGCAGAAGAGGACGACCGTCAGCAGAAGAGGAGGACCGTCAGCAGAAGAGGACGACCGTCAGCAGAAGAGGACCGTCAGCAGAAGAGGAGGACCGTCAGCAGAAGAGGAGGACCGTCAGCAGAAGAGGAGGACCGTCAGCAGAGAGGAGGACCGTCAGCCGAAGAGGAGGACCGTCAGCAGAAGAGGAGACCGTCAGCAGAAGAGGACGACCGAAGAGGACCGTCAGCAGAAGAGGAGGACCGTCAGCAGAAGAGGAGGACCGTCAGCAGAAGAGGAGGACCGTCAGCAGAAGAGGACGACCGTCAGCAGAAGAGGAGGACCGTCAGCAGAAGAGGACGACCGTCAGCAGAAGAGGACGACGTCAGCAGAAGAGGACGACCGTCAGCAGAAGAGGACGGACCGTCAGCAGAAGAGGACGACCGTCAGCAGAAGAGGACGACCGACGAGGACCGTCAGCAGAAGAGGAGGACCGTCAGCAGAAGAGGAGGACCGTCAGCAGAAGAGGAGGACCGTCAGCAGAAGAGGAGCACCGTCAGCAGAAGAGGAGGACCGTCAGCAGAAGAGGACGACCGAGAGGACCGTCAGCAGAAGAGGAGGACCGTCAGCAGAAGAGGAGGACCGTCAGCAGAAGAGGAGGACCGTCAGCAGAAGAGGAGGACCGTCAGCAGAAGAGGAGGACCGTCAGCAGAAGAGGACGACCGTCAGCAGAAGAGGAGGACCGTCAGCAGAAGAGGAGGACCGTCAGCAGAAGAGGACGACCGTCAGCAGAAGAGGAGGACCGTCAGCAGAAGAGGACGACCGTCAGCAGAAGAGGACGACCGTCAGCAGAAGAGGACGTCAGCAGAAGAGGAGGACCGTCAGCAGAAGAGGAGGACCCGTCAGCAGAAGAGGAGGACCGTCAGCAGAAGAGGAGGACCGTCAGCAGAAGAGGAGGACCGTCAGCAGAAGAGGACGACCGTCAGCAGAAGAGGAGGACCGTCAGCAGAAGAGGAGGACCGTCAGCAGAAGAGGAGGACCGTCAGCAGAAGAGGAGGACCGTCAGCAGAAGAGGAGGACCGTCAGCAGAAGAGGACGACCGAAGAGGACCGTCAGCAGAAGAGGAGGACCGTCAGCAGAAGAGGAGGACCGTCAGCAGAAGAGGAGGACCGTCAGCAGAAGAGGAGGACCGTCAGCAGCAGAAGAGGACCGTCAGCAGAAGAGGAGGACCGTCAGCAGAAGAGGAGGACCGTCAGCAGAAGAGGACCGTCAGCAGAAGAGGAGGACCGTCAGCAGAAGAGGAGGACCGTCAGCAGAAGAGGAGGACCGTCAGCAGAAGAGGAGGACCGTCAGCAGAAGAGGACGACCGTCAGCAGAAGAGGACGACCGTCAGCAGAAGAGGAGGACCGTCAGCAGAAGAGGACGACCGAAGAGGACCGTCAGCAGAAGAGGAGGACCGTCAGCAGAAGAGGAGGACCGTCAGCAGAAGAGGAGGACCGTCAGCAGAAGAGGACGACCGTCAGCCGAAGAGGAGGACCGTCAGCAGAAGAGGAGGACCGTCAGCAGAAGAGGAGGACCGTCAGCAGAAGAGGAGGACCGTCAGCAGAAGAGGAGGACCGTCAGCAGAAGAGGAGGACCGTCAGCAGAAGAGGACGACCGTCAGCAGAAGAGGACGACCGTCAGCAGAAGAGGAGGACCGTCAGCAGAAGAGGAGGACCGTCAGCAGAAGAGAGGACCGTCAGCAGAAGAGGAGGACCGTCAGCAGAAGAGGAGGACCGTCAGCAGAAGAGGACGACCGTCAGCAGAAGAGGACGACCGTCAGCAGAAGAGGACGACCGTCAGCAGAAGAGGACGACCGTCAGCAGAAGAGGAGGACCGTCAGCAGAAGAGGACGACCGACACCAGAAGAGGAGGACCGTCAGCAGAAGAGGAGGACCGTCAGCAGCAGGAGGACCGTCAGCAGGAGGACCGTCAGCAGAAGAGGAGGACCGTCAGCAGAAGAGGAGGACCGTCAGCAGAAGAGGACGACCGTCAGCAGAAGAGGACGAACGTCAGCAGAAGAGGAGGACCGTCAGCAGAAGAGGAGACCGTCAGCAGAAGAGGAGGACCGTCAGCAGAAGAGGAGACCGTCAGCAGAAGAGGACGACCGTCAGCAGAAGAGGAAGACCGTCAGCAGAAGAGGAGGCCCGTCAGCAGAAGAGGAGGACCGTCAGCAGAAGACGAGGAGGACCGTCAGCAGAAGAGGACGACCGTCAGCAGAAGAGGACGACCGTCAGCAGAAGAGGAGGACCGTCAGCAGAGAGGACGACCGTCAGCAGAAGAGGAGACCGTCAGCAGAAGAGGAGGAAGACCGTCAGCAGAAGAGGAGGACCGTCAGCAGAAGAGGACGACCGTCAGCAGAAGAGGACGACCGTCAGCAGAAGAGGACGACCGTCAGCAGAAGAGGACGACCGTCAGCAGAAGAGGAAGACCGTCAGCAGAAGAGGACCGTCAGCAGAAGAGGAGGACCGTCAGCAGAAGAGAGGAGGACCGTCAGCAGAAGAGGAGGACCGTCAGCAGAAGAGGAGGACCGTCAGCAGAAGAGGACGACCGTCAGCAGAAGAGGACGACCGTCAGCAGAAGAGGAGGACCGTCAGCAGAAGAGGAGGACCGTCAGCAGAAGAGGAGACCGTCAGCAGAAGAGGAGGAGGACCGTCAGCAGAAGAGGACGACCGTCAGCAGAAGAGGACGACCGTCAGCAGAAGAGGACGACGTCAGCAGAAGAGGACGACCGTAAGCAGAAGAGGACGACCGTCAGCAGAAGAGGACCGTCAGCAGAAGAGGAGGACCGTCAGCAGAAGAGGAGGACCGTCAGCAGAAGAGGAGGACCGTCAGCAGAAGAGGACGACCGAAGAAGAGACCGTCAGCAGAAGAGGAGGACCGTCAGCAGAAGAGGACGACCGTCAGCAGAAGAGGACGACCGTCAGCAGAAGAGGACGACCGTCAGCAGAAGAGGAGGACCGTCAGCTGAAGAGGAGGACCGTCAGCAGAAGAGGAGTACCGTCAGCAGAAGAGGAGACCGTCAGCAGAAGAGGAGGACCGTCAGCAGAAGAGGACGACCGTCTGCAGAAGAGGAGGAGGACCGTCAGCAGAAGAGGACGACCGTCAGCAGAAGAGGACGACCGTCAGCAGAAGAGGACCGTCAGCAGAAGAGGACGACCGTCAGCAGAAGAGGAGGACCTTCAGCAGAAGAGGAGGACCGTCAGCAGAAGGAGGACCGTCAGCAGAAGCGGACCGTCAGCAGAAGGGGAGGAGGACCGTCAGCAGAAGAGTAGGACCGTCAGCAGAAGAGGAGGCCCGTCAGCAGAAGAGGAAGAGGACCGTCAGCAGAAGAGGAGGACCGTCAGCAGAAGAGGAGGAGGACCGTCAGCAGAAGAGGAGGACCGTCAGCAGAAGAGGAGACCGTCAGCAGAAGAGGAGGACCGTCAGCAGAAGAGGAGGACCGTCAGCAGAAGAGGACGACCGTCAGCAGAAGAGGAGACCGTCAGCAGAAGAGGAGGACCGTCAGCAGAAGAGGGAGGACCGTCAGCAGAAGAGGAGGACCGTCAGCAGAAGAGGAGACCGTCAGCAGAAGAGGAGGACCGTCAGCAGAAGAGGAGGAGGACCGTCAGCAGAAGAGGACGACCGTCAGCAGAAGAGGAGGACCGTCAGCAGAAGAGGACGACCGTCAGCAGAAGAGGACGACCGTCAGCAGAAGAGGAGACCGTCAGCAGAAGAGGAGGACCGTCAGCAGAAGAGGAGGACCGTCAGCAGAAGAGGACCGTCAGCAGAAGAGGAGGACCGTCAGCAGAAGGAGGACCGTCAGCAGAAGAGGAGGACCGTCAGCAGAAGAGGACCGTCAGCAGAAGAGGACGACCGTCAGCAGAAGAGGACGACCGTCAGCAGAAGAGGACGACCGTCAGCAGAAGAGGAGGACCGTCAGCAGAAGAGGAGGACCGTCAGCAGAAGAGGACGACCGTCAGCAGAAGAGGACCGTCAGCAGAAGAGGAGGACCGTCAGCAGAAGAGGAGGACCGTCAGCAGAAGAGGACGACCGTCAGCAGAAGAGGACGACCGTCAGCAGAAGAGAGGACCGTCAGCAGAAGAGGACGACCGTCAGCAGAAGAGGACCGTCAGCAGAAGAGGAGGACCGTCAGCAGAAGAGGAGGACCGTCAGCAGAAGAGGACCGACCGTCAGCAGAAGAGGACCGTCAGCAGAAGAGGAGGACCGTCAGAAGAGGAGGACCGTCAGCAGAAGAGGAGGACCGTCAGCAGAAGAGGAGGACCGTCAGCAGAAGAGGAGGACCGTCAGCAGAAGAGGAGGACCGTCAGCAGAAGAGGAGGACCGTCAGCAGAAGAGGAGGACCGTCAGCAGAAGAGGAGGACCGTCAGCAGAAGAGGACGACCGTCAGCAGAAGAGGACGACCGTCAGCAGAAGAGGACGACCGTCAGCAGAAGAGGACGACCGTCAGCAGAAGAGGAGGACCGTCAGCAGAAGAGGAGACCCGTCAGCAGAAGAGGACGAGGAGGACCGTCAGCAGAAGAGGAGGACCGTCAGCAGAAGAGGAGGACCGTCAGCAGAAGAGGAGGACCGTCAGCAGAAGAGGAGGACCGTCAGCAGAAGAGGACGAGAGAGGAGGACCGTCAGCAGAAGAGGAGGACCGTCAGCAGAGAGGAGGACCGTCAGCAGAAGAGGAGGACCGTCAGCAGAAGAGGACGACCGTCAGCAGAAGAGGAGGACCGTCAGCAGAAAGGAGGACCGTCAGCAGAAGAGGACGACCGTCAGCAGAAGAGGACGACCGTCAGCAGAAGAGGACGACCGTCAGCAGAAGAGGAGGACCGTCAGCAGAAGAGGACGACCGTCAGCAGAAGAGGACCGTCAGCAGAAGAGGAGGACCGTCAGCAGAAGAGGAGGACCGTCAGCAGAAGAGGAGGACCGTCAGCAGAAGAGGACCGTCAGCAGAAGAGAGGACCGTCAGCAGAAGAGGAGGACCGTCAGCAGAAGAGGACCGTCAGCAGAAGAGGAGGACCGTCAGCAGAAGAGGAGGACCGTCAGCAGAAGAGGAGGACCGTCAGCAGAAGAGGAGGACCGTCCGCAGCAGAGGACGACCGTCAGCAGAAGAGGAGACCGTCAGCAGAAGAGGAGACCGTCAGCAGAAGAGGAGACCGTCAGCAGAAGAGGAGGACCGTCAGCAGAAGAGGACGACCGTCAGCAGAAGAGGACGACCGTCAGCAGAAGAGGACGACCGTCAGCAGAAGAGGACGACCGTCAGCAGAAGAGGACGACCGTCAGCAGAAGAGGACGACCGTCAGCAGAAGAGGAGGACCGTCAGCAGAAGAGGAGGACCGTCAGCAGAAGAGGAGGACCGTCAGCAGAAGAGGAGGACCGTCAGCAGAAGAGGAGGACCGTCAGCAGAAGAGGACCGTCAGCAGAAGAGGAGGACCGTCAGCAGAAGAGGAGGACCGTCAGCAGAAGAGGAGGACCGTCAGCAGAAGAGGACGACCGTCAGCAGAAGAGGACGACCGTCAGCAGAAGAGGACGACCGTCAGCAGAAGAGGACGACCGTCAGCAGAAGAGGACGACCGTCAGCAGAAGAGGAGACCGTCAGCAGAAGAGGAGGACCGTCAGCAGAAGAGGAGGACCGTCAGCAGAAGAGGACGACCGTCAGCAGAAGAGGACGACCGTCAGCAGAAGAGGACGACCGTCGACCGAAGAGGACCGTCAGCAGAAGAGGAGGACCGTCAGCAGAAGAGGACGACCGTCAGCAGAAGAGGACGACCGTCAGAAGAAGAGGAGGACCGTCAGCAGAAGAGGAGACCGTCAGCAGAAGAGGACCGTCAGCAGAAGAGGACCGTCAGCAGAAGAGGACCGTCAGCAGAAGAGGAGGACCGTCAGCAGAAGAGGACGACCGTCAGCAGAAGAGGACGACCGTCAGCAGAAGAGGACGACCGAAGAGGACCGTCAGCAGAAGAGGAGGACCGTCAGCAGAAGAGGAGGACCGTCAGCAGAAGAGGAGGACCGTCAGCAGAAGAGGAGGACCGTCAGCAGAAGAGGAGGACCGTCAGCAGAAGAGGACGACCGTCAGCAGAAGAGGACGACCGTCAGCAGAAGAGGAGGACCGTCAGCAGAAGAGGAGGACCGTCAGCAGAAGAGGACCGTCAGCAGAAGAGGAGGACCGTCAGCAGAAGAGGACGACCGTCAGCAGAAGAGGACGACCGAAGAGGACCGTCAGCAGAAGAGGACGAGGACCGTCAGCAGAAGAGGAGGACCGTCAGCAGAAGAGGAGGACCGTCAGCAGAAGAGGACGACCGTCAGCAGAAGAGGAGGACCGTCAGCAGAAGAGGACGACCGTCAGCAGAAGAGGACGACCGTCAGCAGAAGAGGACGACCGTCAGCAGAAGAGGACGACCGTCAGCAGAAGAGGACGACCGTCAGCAGAAGAGGACGACCGTCAGCAGAAGAGGACGACCGTCAGCAGAAGAGGACGACCGTCAGCAGAAGAGGACGACCGTCAGCAGAAGAGGACGACCGTCAGCAGAAGAGGACGACCGTCAGCAGAAGAGGAGACCGTCAGCAGAAGAGGAGGTCCGTCAGCAGAAGAGGAGGACCGTCAGCAGAAGAGGAGGACCGTCAGCAGAAGAGGAGGACCGTCAGCAGAAGAGGAGGACCGTCAGCAGAAGAGGACGACCGTCAGCAGAAGAGGACCGACCGTCAGCAGAAGAGGACGACCGTCAGCAGAAGAGGAGGACCGTCAGCAGAAGAGGACGACCGTCAGCAGAAGAGGACGACCGTCAGCAGAAGAGGACGACCGTCAGCAGAAGAGGAGGACCGTCAGCAGAAGAGGAGGACCCGTCAGCAGAAGAGGAGGACCGTCAGCAGAAGAGGAGGACCGTCAGCAGAAGAGGACGACCGAAGAGGACCGTCAGCAGAAGAGGACGACCGTCAGCAGAAGAGGACGACCGTCAGCAGAAGAGGACGACCGTCAGCAGAAGAGGAGGACCGTCAGCAGAAGAGGAGGACCGTCAGCAGAAGAGGAGGACCGTCAGCAGAAGAGGAGGACCGTCAGCAGAAGAGGAGGACCGTCAGCAGAAGAGGAGGACCGTCAGCAGAAGAGGAGGACCGTCAGCAGAAGAGGAGGACCGTCAGCAGAAGAGGACGACCGTCAGCAGAAGAGGACGACCGTCAGCAGAAGAGGACGACCGTCAGCAGAAGAGGACGACCGTCAGCAGAAGAGGAGGACCGTCAGCAGAAGAGGAGGACCGTCAGCAGAAGAGGAGGACCGTCAGCAGAAGAGGAGGACCGTCAGCAGAAGAGGAGGACCGTCAGCAGAAGAGGAGGACCGTCAGCAGAAGAGGACGACCGTCAGCAGAAGAGGACGACCGTCAGCAGAAGAGGACGACCGTCAGCAGAAGAGCACGACCGTCAGCAGAAGAGGACGACCGTCAGCAGAAGAGGACCGTCAGCAGAAGAGGAGGACCGTCAGCAGAAGAGGAGACCGTCAGCAGAAGAGGACGACCGTCAGCAGAAGAGGACGACCGTCAGCAGAAGAGGACGACCGTCAGCAGAAGAGGACGACCGTCAGCAGAAGAGGAGGACCGTCAGCAGAAGAGGAGGACCGTCAGCAGAAGAGGAGGACCGTCAGCAGAAGAGGAGACCGTCAGCAGAAGAGGACGACCGTCAGCAGAAGAGGACGACCGTCAGCAGAAGAGGACGACCGTCAGCAGAAGAGGAGGACCGTCAGCAGAAGAGGACGACCGTCAGCAGAAGAGGACGACCGTCAGCAGAAGAGGACGACCGTCAGCAGAAGAGGAGGACCGTCAGCAGAAGAGGAGACCGTCAGCAGAAGAGGAGGACCGTCAGCAGAAGAGGAGGACCGTCAGCAGAAGAGGAGGACCGTCAGCAGAAGAGGACGACCGTCAGCAGAAGAGGACGACCGTCAGCAGAAGAGGACGACCGTCAGCAGAAGAGGACGACCGAAGAGGACCGTCAGCAGAAGAGGAGGACCGTCAGCAGAAGAGGACGACCGTCAGCAGAAGAGGAGGACCGTCAGCAGAAGAGGAGGACCGTCAGCAGAAGAGGACGACCGTCAGCAGAAGAGGACGACCGTCAGCAGAAGAGGACGACCGTCAGCAGAAGAGGACCGTCAGCAGAAGAGGACGACCGTCAGCAGAAGAGGACGACCGTCAGCAGAAGAGGACGACCGTCAGCAGAAGAGGACGACCGTCAGCAGAAGAGGACGACCGTCAGCAGAAGAGGACGACCGTCAGCAGAAGAGGAGGACCGTCAGCAGAAGAGGACGACCGTCAGCAGAAGAGGACGACCGTCAGCAGAAGAGGAGGACCGTCAGCAGAAGAGGACGACCGTCAGCAGAAGAGGAAGACCGTCAGCAGAAGAGGACGACCGTCAGCAGAAGAGGACGACCGTCAGCAGAAGAGGAGGACCGTCAGCAGAAGAGGAGGACCGTCAGCAGAAGAGGAGGACCGTCAGCAGAAGAGGACGACCGTCAGCAGAAGAGGAGGACCGTCAGCAGAAGAGGACGACCGTCAGCAGAAGAGGAGGACCGTCAGCAGAAGAGGAGACCGTCAGCAGAAGAGGACGACCGTCAGCAGAAGAGGACGACCGTCAGCAGAAGAGGACGACCGTCAGCAGAAGAGGACGACCGTCAGCAGAAGAGGACGACCGTCAGCAGAAGAGGACGACCGTCAGCAGAAGAGGACGACCGTCAGCAGAAGAGGACGACCGTCAGCAGAAGAGGAGGACCGTCAGCAGAAGAGGAGGACCGTCAGCAGAAGAGGAGGACCGTCAGCAGAAGAGGAGGACCGTCAGCAGAAGAGGAGGACCGTCAGCAGAAGAGGACGACCGTCAGCAGAAGAGGACGACCGTCAGCAGAAGAGGACGACCGTCAGCAGAAGAGGACGACCGTCAGCAGAAGAGGACGACCGTCAGCAGAAGAGGACGACCGTCAGCAGAAGAGGACGACCGTCAGCAGAAGAGGACGACCGTCAGCAGAAGAGGACGACCGTCAGCAGAAGAGGACGACCGTCAGCAGAAGAGGACGACCGTCAGCAGAAGAGGAGGACCGTCAGCAGAAGAGGACGACCGTCAGCAGAAGAGGACGACCGTCAGCAGAAGAGGACGACCGTCAGCAGAAGAGGACGACCGTCAGCAGAAGAGGACGACCGTCAGCCAGAAGAGGAGGACCGTCAGCAGAAGAGGAGGACCGTCAGCAGAAGAGGAGGACCGTCAGCAGAAGAGGAGGACCGTCAGCAGAAGAGGAGGACCGACAGAAGAGGAGGACCGTCAGCAGAAGAGGACGACCGTCAGCAGAAGAGGACGACCGTCAGCAGAAGAGGACCGTCAGCAGAAGAGGAGGACCGTCAGCAGAAGGGGACCGTCAGCAGAAGAGGAGGACCGTCAGCAGAAGAGGAGGACCGTCAGCAGAAGAGGAGGACCGTCAGCAGAAGAGGACGACCGTCAGCAGAAGAGGAGGACCGTCAGCAGGACCGTCAGCAGAAGAGGACGGAGAGGACCGTCAGCAGAAGAGGACGACCGTCAGCAGAAGAGGAGGACCGTCAGCAGAAGAGGAGGACCGTCAGCAGAAGAGGAGGACCGTCAGCAGAAGAGGACGACCGTCAGCAGAAGAGGACGACCGTCAGCAGAAGAGGAGGACCGTCAGCAGAAGAGGGGACCGTCAGCAGAAGAGGAGGACCGTCAGCAGAAGAGGACGACCGTCAGCAGAAGAGGAGGACCGTCAGCAGAAGAGGACGACCGTCAGCAGAAGAGGACGACCGAAGAGGACCGACAGCAGAAGAGGACGACCGTCAGCAGAAGAGGACCGTCAGCAGAAGACGAAGAGGACCGTCAGCAGAAGAGGACGACCGTCAGCAGAAGAGGACGACCGTCAGCCGACAGCAGAAGAGGAGGACCGTCAGCAGAAGAGGACCGACCGTCAGCAGAAGAGGACGACCGTCAGCAGAAGAGGACGACCGTCAGCAGAAGAGGAGGACCGTCAGCAGAAGAGGACGACCGTCAGCAGAAGAGGACGACCGTCAGCAGAAGAGGAGGACCGTCAGCAGAAGAGGACGACCGTCAGCAGAAGAGGACGACCGTCAGCAGAAGAGGACGACCGTCAGCAGAAGAGGACGACCGTCAGCAGAAGAGGAGGACCGTCAGCAGAAGAGGACGACCGTCAGCAGAAGAGGACGACCGTCAGCAGAAGAGGACGACCGTCAGCAGAAGAGGACGACCGTCAGCAGAAGAGGACGACCGTCAGCAGAAGAGGAGACCGTCAGCAGAAGAGGAGGACCGTCAGCAGAAGAGGACGACCGTCAGCAGAAGTGGACGACCGAAGAGGACCGTCAGCAGAAGAGGAGAGCCGTCAGCAGAAGAGGACGACCGTCAGCAGAAGAGGACGACCGTCAGCAGAAGAGGACGACCGAAGAGGACCGTCAGCAGAAGAGGACGACCGTCAGCAGAAGAGGACGACCGTCAGCAGAAGAGGACGACCGTCAGCAGAAGAGGACGACCGTCAGAAGAAGAGGACGACCGTCAGCAGAAGAGGACGACCGTCAGCAGAAGACGACCGTCAGCAGAAGAGGACGACCGTCAGCAGAAGAGGACGACCGTCAGCCGAAGAGGACGACCGTCAGCAGAAGAGGACGACCGTCAGCAGAAGAGGACCGTCAGCAGAAGAGGACCGACCGTCAGCAGAAGAGGACCGTCAGCAGAAGAGGACCGTCAGCAGAAGAGGACCGTCAGCAGAAGAGGACGACCGTCAGCAGAAGAGGACGACGTCAGCAGAAGAGGACGACCGTCAGCAGAAGAGGACGACGTCAGCAGAAGAGGACCGAAGAGGACCGTCAGCAGAAGAGGACCCGACAGCAGAAGAGGACCGACAGCAGAAGAAGAGGACCGACAGCAGAAGAGGACCGACCGTCAGCAGAAGAGGACGACAGCAGAAGAGGACCGTCAGCAGAAGAGGACAGAAGAGGACGACCGTCAGCAGAAGAGGACCGTCAGCAGAAGAGGACCGACAGCAGAAGAGGACCGACCAGAGAAGAGGACCGTCAGCAGAAGAGGACCCGTCAGCAGAAGAGGACCGTCAGCAGAAGAGGACCGACAGCAGAAGAGGACGACCGACAGCAGAAGAGGACCGACAGCAGAAGAGGACCGACGAGGGACCGACAGCAGAAGAGGACCGAAGAGGACCGTCAGCAGAAGAGGACCGTCAGCAGAAGAGGACCGTCAGCAGAAGAGGACCGACAGCAGAAGAGGACCGTCAGCAGAAGAGGACCGACCGACAGCAGAAGAGGACCGACAGCAGAAGAGGACCGACAGCAGAAGAGGACCGACAGAGAACCGACAGCAGAAGAGGACCGACCGACAGCAGAAGAGGACCGAGCAGAAGAGGACCGACAGCAGAAGAGGACCGACGAGGACCGACAGCAGAAGAGGACCGACGAGGACCGACAGCAGAAGAGGACCGACGAGGACCGACAGCAGAAGAGGACCGAGCGAAGAGACCGACAGCAGAAGAGACCGACGAGGACCGACAGCAGAAGAGGACCGTCAGCGAAGAGGACCGACAGCAGAAGAGGACCGACGAGGACCGACAGCAGAAGAGGGCAGAAGAGGACCGTCAGCAGAAGGGACCGACAGCAGAAGAGGACCGAGAGGACCGACAGCAGAAGAGGACCGACAGCAGAAGACACCGAAGAGGACCGACAGCAGAAGAGGACCGACAGCAGAAGAGGACCGACGAGGACCGACAGCAGAAGAGGACCGACAGCAAGAAGAGGACCGACAGCAGAAGAGGACCGACGAGAGACCGACAGCAGAAGAGGACCGACCGACACGAGGACCGACAGCAGAAGAGAGGACCGAAGAAGACCGACAGCAGAGGACCGAAGGACCGAGGAGAAGAGACACGAAGAGGACCGAAGAGGACCGAGGACAGAAGACCGAAGACCGAAGAGGACCGAGACCGAAGAAGACCGAAGAGGACCGAAGAGGACCGTAGAAGGACCCGAAGACAGAAGAGGACCGAAGAGACACAAGAGGACAGAAGACACAAGAGGACCGAAGACAGAAGAGGACCGAAAGACAGAAGAGACGACCGGAGGACCGAAGAGGACCGAGAGGACCGAAGACAGAAGACCGAAGACCGAAGAGGACAGAAGAGGGACAGAAGAGGACCGAAGACAGAGAGGACCGAGGACCGAGAGACACGAAGAGGACACAAGAGGACCGAGAAGACACAAGAGGACCACAAGAGGACCGAAGAAGACACAAGAGGACCGAAGAGACACAAGAGGACCGAAGACAGAAGAGGACCGAAGAAGAAAGAGGACCGAAGAAGACAGAAGAGGACCGAGAAGAGGACCGAAGACAGAAGAGGACCGAAGAAGAAAAAGGACAGAAGAAGACACAAGAGGACCGAAGAAGAAAATGACAGAAGAGGACAAATGAACCGAAGACACAAGAGGACCGAAGACAAGAGGACAAGAAGACAGAAGAGGACCGAAGACAGAAGAGGACCGAAGAAGACAGAAGAGGACCGACAGAAGACAGAAAGGACCGAAGAAAGACAGAAGAGGACCGAAGAAGACAGAAGAGGACCGAAGAAGACAGAAGAGGACCGAAGAAGACAGAAGAGGACCAAGAGGACCGAGAGACAGAAGAGGACCGAAGGAAGAAGACAGAAGAGGACCGAAGAAGACAGAAGAGGACCGAAGAAGACAGAAGAGGACAGAAGACAGAAGGGACCAAAAGAAGACAGAAGAGGACAGAAGACAGAAGAGGACCGACAGAAGAGGACAGAAGACAGAAAATGACAGAAGAGGAGAAGACCGAAGAAGAGGACCGAAGACAGAAGAGGACCGAAGACAGAAGAGGACCGAAGACAGAAGAGGACCGAAGACAGAAGAGGACCGAAGACAGAAGAGGACAGAAGAGGACAGAAGAGGACAGAAGACAGAAGCCAAATAGAAATACATATAAAAATGTAAATACCCCTATTACAATAGATTATTAAAATGATTTAGCAATATACAACATGTCTTTAAAAATATACCCATTTCCTGTAGCATTAGGATCAGAAAATATTAATCGGGGACCTAGGTTACTATAGGGCATGTTTATCACTAATAAAACTTTTCTTCTTTTTCTATCAGATATATTGCTGCGGAGGTGCTGTGTGCCATACACTGTCTTCATAGCAAGCGCATCACACATTTGTAAGTAATCCAGCCATCATATTTTATTGTTCTACCTCATTGGTCTCCAAACTGTGTCCTGCAGGCCAGAGGCAAACCTTTGCTTGTCTTATATCTGGAACTTGGAGGGCTATTCCTTCAACTGATATAAGGCACCATTCCTCACAGAAGAGGACAGAAGAGAACAGAAGAGAGAGAAAGAGGACAGAAGAGAGAGAAGAGACAGAAGAGAGAGAAGAGACAGACAGAGGACAGACGAGAGACAGACGAAGAGAGACAGACGAGGACAGACGAGGACAGACGAGGACAGACGAGACAGACGAGACAGACGAGGACAGACGAGGACAGACGAGGACAGACGAGGACAGAGAAGAGGACAGACGAGAGAGAAGAGGACAGACGAGAGAGAAGAGGGACAGACGAGAGAGAAGGACAGACGAGAGAAGAGGACAGACGAGACGAAGAGGACAGACGAGGACGACGAGACAGACGAGAGAGACGAGGACAGACGAGACGAGAGAGGACAGACGAGAGGAGACGAGGACAGACGAGAGAAGAGAAGAGGACAGACGAAGAGACAGAAGAGGACAGACGAGAGAGACGACGAGAGAGAAGAGGACAGACGAGAGAGAAGAGGACAGACGAGAGAGAAGAGAGGACAGACGAGACAGACGAGACAGAGAGAGAGAAGAGGACAGACGAGAGAGAAGAGGACAGACGAGACAGAGACAGAGAAGACAGACGAGAGAGAGGAGAGGACAGAAGAGAGAGAAGAGGACAGAGAAGAGGACAGAAGAGGACAGAAGAGACAGAAGAGGACAGAAGAGGACAGACGAGAGAGACGAGGACAGAAGAGGACAGACGAGAGAGACAGGACAGAAGAGAGAGAAGAGGACAGAGAAGAGGACAGAAGAGGACAGAGAAGAGGACAGAAGAGGACAGAGAAGAGGACAGACGAGAGACGAGGACAGAGAGACAGAAGAGGACAGAGGAGGACAGACGAGGACAGACGAGAGAGAAGAGGACAGAAGACAGACGAGAGAGAAGAGGACAGAAGAGGATAGAAAAGGACAGAAGAGGACAGAAGAGGACAGAAGACAGAAGAGGACAGAAGACAGAAGACAGAAGAGGACAGAAGACAAAAGCCAAATAGAAAAACATATAAAAATGTAACTACCCCTATGACAATAGATTATTAAAAGGATTATTAAAAGGATTTAGCAATATACAACATGTCTTTAAAAATATACCTATTTCCTGTAGCCGATGATCAGCCAAAACATTATGACCACCTCATGAAAAAAAAAAAAAAAAATAATAAAAACAATTTTGAAAAAGAAAAATCAGCCAAAATATTATGACCACCCCATGAAAAAAAAATAATAATAAAAAATAAATATTTTAAAAATCATGATCAGCCAAAACATTATCACCACCTCATGATCAGACAAAATATTATGACCACCCCATGATCAGCCAATACATTTTTGTTTGAAAAAAACTAAATTTTTATTTGAAAAAAAAAATTTTTTATTTGAAAAAAAAATGTTTGTTTGAAAAAAAAATTTTTGGGGAAAAATATGTTCAGCTCTTTTAGCTAATGATGGAACTTCAACTTTTTTACTACTATTTATACTTTTTAAAATATACTTTTTAACACTTTTCACAGTTACTCCAGCCACTCCAGTAGGTGGAGGCAAGAACACTTCACACAATTTCCCCAGAAATTGTAGCTTTCCTAGTTAATCTATCCATCTTATTTTTGTCAATTTAACCACTTGCCGACCGCCCCATGTACATATACGTCGGCAGAATGGCACGTACAGGCAAAACCACGTACCTGTACGTGCCATTCGTCCGGCGGGGACGGTCGGCATCGCTTCAGGAGCGATCATAGACGAGGGGCCGGCCAGTGGTTTCTGGCCACCCCCTTGCGATCGCTCCTGGCGAATCAGATGCTTCCTCTTGCCTGCGTATTGTAAACACAGGCAAGAGGAAGTGATGTCACGCTCCTCGTGCCGGTCTTTCTGACCGGGACGCCGAGCGGAGAAGACATCAGGTTAGTGCACCAACACTACACTGACACCAGTCACACATAGGCACACATTCCACCCCCAGATCACCCCCCAGATCACCCCCTGCCCCCCCAGTCACAGTGTCACTGATTGCAGGGATTATTTATTTACTGATCACTGCATTTAGTGTCAGTTGTGACCAGTGATGGCACTAACGACGTTAAAGTAAACTGCGTTACTTTAGAGGGTAACGAGTAATCCAACTGATTACTCTTCCCCTCGCGGTAACGCCGTTCCCATTACTGGGGCGGCGTTACCGCAATTACCCGCCGCGATCGCGGAGCCATCCGCGGCCTCAGGAAAGGCCGCGGCTTCGGCCTAGCTCCGGAGCGGCGGCCGACGGGTGCACCAAGATGGCCGCCGCTCCGGCCTAGCTGCGGAGCGGCGGCCATCTTGGTGCACCCGTCGGCCGTTTACAATGTGATTGCTCCATCAAATGACGGAGCGATCACTTTGTAAACAAACCGGCGTCAAGATGACGCTGGTCTCCCCTCTGTGTACAGATCTGTACAGTGGAGGGGAGAGATCGGATGGCAGCAGCCATCCCTCCATACTCTGCAACACCCTGCTAATACTGCGCAATACTCTGCAACACCCTGCCAATACTGCGCAATACTCTGCAACACCCTGCCAATACTGCGCAATACTCTGCAACACCCTGCCAATACTGCGCAATACTCTGCAACACCCTGCCAATACTGCGCAATACTCTGCAACACCCTGCCAATACTGCGCAATACTCTGCAACACCCTGCCAATACTGCGGCAATACTCTGCAACACCCTGCCAATACTGCGCAATACTCTGCAACACCCTGCCAATACAGCGCAATACTCTGCAACACCCTGCCAATACTGCGCAATACTGCAACACCCCCTGCAATACTGCGCATACTCTGCAACACCCTGCCAATACTGCGCAATACTCTGCAACACCCTGCCCATACTGCGCAATACTCTGCAACACCCTGCCCAGTACCCTGCCAATACTGCGCAATACTCTGCAACACCCTGCCAATACTAGCGCCTCTGCCAATCACCCTGCCAATACTCTCGCAATACTCTGCAACACCCTGCCATACCCCAGCCAAGACTCTGCAATACCCGTGCTAATACCCAGCCATACCCCGCCACACTGCCATACGCGGTAATACCCAGCCATACTCGGCGATACCCAGCCATACCTGGCTATACCCAGACAATATTACAGTTGGGGAGATGACGTGGATATTTACAGTGGGGGCTTTATGGTGGTGGAATTTTCAAAGGTTTTTGCAAATTCAATTATTATTTGCTGATCCGAAAAATGATCCGATCCGTGACTCTGCAACGATCCGATCTGTGAGTTTGGGGGGGACAGATGTACAGGGGGGGGAACAGATATGTGTGGGGGGGGGGGGACAGACGTGTAGTGGGGGTACAGAGGGGGAACAGATATATGTGTGTGGGGGGGGGGCAGACGTGTAGTGGGGGGTACAGAGGGGGAACAGATATATGTGTTGGGGGGGTAAATAGACGTGCAGGGGGGAACGCGCCCCTTGCTTACAGTAATACTAGACCCCGCCCCTAAGAATATTAAAAAAAAAAAAGTCAGTTTTACTTTGCTGGAGTAACTAATTACTTTTCCAATGTAGTAACTGAGTTACTAACTCAATTACTTTTTTTTTTTTGGGAGAAATAATTTGTAAATGTAACTAATTACTTTTTTAAAAGTAAGATGACCAACACTGGTTGTGACTGCAATAACTGTCAGGGCAGTTAGTTTTTAGGCCCCTTTAGGTCTAAGGTAGCCCCCTACCCCCCCCCCCCCCCATAATAAAGGTTTAACCCCCTTGATTGCCCCCTAGGTAACCCTTTCACCCCCTTTTGCCAGTGTCACTAAGCGATCGTTTTTTCTGATCGCTGCATTAGTGTCACTGGTAGGCCGCTAGGTAGCCAGTTTTTTTCTCTAGGTTAACCGCCAGGTTTATATAGGTTCATAAAATAGGTTTATAGGACAGGTACCCCCATATTACAACCTAAAAAAAGGTTTCAAAACCCCATTGATTTCCCCTAGATTAACCTTTCACCATGATCACCGGATAAGTGTCACTGGTGGACGCTAGGTTAGCCATTTAGTTATGTAGGGTTCCCCGTCAGTTTTAATACGCGTCGGTGTTCCCCGGCCCAAATATTACCCAATAAAGGGTTTTAACCCCCTGATTCCCCTAGTAAACCCATTCACCAGTGATCACCGGATAACTGTTACGGG
>JAQSEC010001417.1:135015-162687 GCA_028564925.1 Lithobates sylvaticus | reverse complement strand
AAAAAGTCCCACACATGTGGTAACCCCGTACTCAGGAGAAGCAGAAAAATGTATTTTGGGGTGCAATTCCACATATAACCATGGCATGTGTGAGCAATATATCATTTAGTGACAACTTTTTGAATACATTTTTTTTTTTTTTGTCTTTATTCAATCACTTGGGACTAAAAAAAAAAATATTTAATGGGCTCAACATGCCTCTCAGCAAATAGCTTGGGGTGTCTACTTTCCAAAATGGGGTCATTTGGGGGGGTTTTGTGCCATCTTGGCATTTTATGAATGAATGATTTGTATGGCGCTACAACTGCGAACTGAATCGCCTCAAGGCACTTGTCTGCTCTTGTTGGGATGCCACGTTTAGAAGAGGGGTGAGTCTTGAGTTTTTTCCTGAAGGCCTGATGGTTTTCTTCCAAGCGGATGTTGTTTGGTAGAGCGTTCCATAGCCGAGGTCCCTGTACTGCGAATCTTCGTTCTCCCTTCGATTTGTATCGGGCTTTGGGGATGAGAAGGAGATTTTGGTTTGTTGATCGAAGGCTGCGATTTGGTATGTATTTTTCTATTTTCTCACAAAGGTATTGAGGCGCATTTCCTTGTGTACATTTGTGGGTGAGGCAGAGGGTCTTGAATGTGATCCTGTCTTTTACCTTGAGCCAATGGAGGATCCTTAGGGATGGGGAGATGGATTCCCAGGGTTTCTTTCCGGTGACTAATCTTGCTGCTGTGTTTTGGACACTTTGAAGGCGCGCAATCTGGTAATCCGGTAATCCTATGTACAGGGAGTTTGCATAGTCGAGACGCAAATTGATGATCGTTCCTACTACTACCGCTTTTTCCTTTTCCGTGATGAAGGGGATGAGTCTGCGTAGCATGCGAAGGAGATGGTGGGATCCACTGATTATGGATCCTATTTGTGCCTCCATGGTCATCTCTGAATCAAAGATGACTCCGAGGCTTTTGGCTTTTGTGCTTGGGATGATGGTCTGTCCCAGGATGGTTGGTGGTGTCCAAGGGGTCTTTGTCTTTTTCCTTGAGTTTGCGTCGAGGAGCAGTAGTTCTGTTTTTGATCCATTTAGTTTGAGGGAGCTAGTGGTCATCCAGTCATCTATCAATGTGAGACATTTTCCTAGTTCCTGGTATTGGTCTTTTTGTCCGGTGATCCGGAAATACAGTTGAGTGTCGTCCGCGTATGAGTGGAAGCACAGATCAAATTTGCTAATAATTTTGAAGAGTGGCCGGATGTAAATGTTGAAGAGTACTGGTGAAAATGGTGATCCTTGAGGGACTCCATAAGTGATTGCCCGGGTTTCCGATGTGAAGGCTCCTAACTTCACTGTCTGTGACCGGTTTCCTAAGAAGGAAGCGAACCATGGAAGATCTACATCTGTAACTCCTGCCCCTTCCTTGAGGCGGATGAGAAGCGTGTTGTGGTCCACTGTGTCGAACGCCGCACTAAGATCCAGCAATACCAGAAGACACGATTCTCCATCATCCGCTGCTTCTAGGGCATCATCCCATATTTTCAGAAGTGCCGTTTCTGTGCCATGGCCTGGGCGGAAGCCCGATTGTAGTGGGTCCAGGAGCTTGTGTGTGTCCAGATGAAGTTGAAGCTGTTGTACTACTGCTTTCTCCATAATTTTGGAAATGGTGTTCAGGCTTGTTACCGGTCTGTGATTGTTCGGATCTTTGGGGTCGAGGTTGGGTTTCTTTAACGATGCCTTGCTTGAGGGAATTCGGAACCAATCCTTCTTTGAACGACTGATTTACTAGGTGTGTAATAGCGGGGGCCAGAATGTCGGAGCATTCTTTCAAGAGTTTTGTGGGGATGATGTCGTTTAGTGATGTGCTGTCTCGGAGGCTCTTGATGACGTTTTTGGTTTCATCCACGGTGATCGGGGTAAGTGAAAAATGTGGTGCTTGTGCGCTGTGGATGTAAAATTCCTTACCTGGGTTGAGTTGAGTAGAGTTGGTTGTTGTTTTTTTTTTGTTGAATTATTTTATGAATGTTGACTATTTTGTTGATGAAAAAAAAAAAAAATCGGATAATTTGTTGCAGTATTCTTGAGTTTCGTTTCCTAGGGGCTCAAGGCAGGTGGGGTTCATAGTCTGGGCGACTAGTTTTGAAAAGTTCCCGTGGTCGGTTGACGGCTTTTGAGAGGGTGTTTGAGACATATTCTTTTTTTGCTGTGAAAATTGCTTTATGATATCTCTTGGTGAGTATTCTGTATTTTGTGTGATTTTCCTTTGTGGTGTTTCTTCTCCAGGCTCTTTCTGCTCTTCTGTGTTCCCGTTTCAGTAGAGTAAGCGTGCCATTAAACCATCCAGAATTTTTCTTGCGGATGGGTGCTCGATGTTTTGGGGCGACTGCATCTGCTGTTTGTAGAAGTGCCCTGTTTATGAAGCTGAGTGTTCGTTCTGTTGAGTGGTTTTGATTCAGTGTAGCCATTTTGTATGTTAGTGTGGTTTTGAAGATTTCCGAGTGTAGTTTCTTCTGCGATCTAATCCAGTGTGTTGTTGCCGCCGGGTTTGGTTTTTGCAGGAAGATGTTGGTGGCGATCTCAAATTTGATAGCGTGGTGGTCTGACCATGATAGCGCTATGTTGTCTCGAATGCTGATGTCCGTATTTTTGCTTGAAGATGAGGTCCAGGATGTGACCTGACCCATGTGTGGGAGCCTTTACTAGTTGTTGGAGCCCTAGATCTTCCAGTTGATTGATGCAGGTGGTGGCGATGGGGTCTTCGGTGGAGTTCGCCCAGAGGTTGAAATCTCTGAGTACCAGAACCTTGTTGTTTTTCAGGGTGTGTGCCGAGATGAATTCCGTGAGTGGTATCGGTAGGTTTGTGTTTGGTCCTGGTGGTCTGTAGCATAGCAGCATGTGGATGGTTTCTTGTGGTGTGGTTTGCATCTGTAGAGTAAGTGTCTCCATAAAAGTTGCTGTGTTCTGTACCGTAGGTTTGACGAGCGCTAGATGAGCTTTGAAGATCACAGCTAGGCCTCCTCCTTTTTTTCCTTTCCTATGCTCGGTTAGGATCCTGTAGTTTTCTGGCACTAATTCTGTTAGGATGGTGTTGCAGTCGGGTGTTAGCCAGCTTTCCGTGATGAAGAGGCAATCTATGTTGTTTTGTGTGATGAAGTCATGGATTTCGTGCCTGTGCTTGACCGCCGATCTGGTGTTAATCAAGGCGCATGCTAACTGTTGCGGTTGAGTTGTAGTCTTCTTATGTTTGATCGTTGCTTGTGGATTGATCCTTAGTAGTCGTTCTTTTTGTAATATTTTTTGAATGTCGGTCGGTAGAGTTGCAGTCAAATTTCTTAGTCTGCGGAGTGACTCTGCTGAGTATTTGAAATTGCACATGTTGAGGTGCTCCAAAAATTTTTTTCCCTGCTGTGGGCGAGATGATGCGTTGAAAAAAGTGGATGCCTTTGTTGAGGCGATAACGGTCTTGCGCAAGCTGGTTGAAGATGTTGCGGATCTGTGGGAAACCCTGTAGACCTACACCCTCCCTCCCGTTGATCCAGAGGAAGGCGAAAAACCCCTACTAGCGCGGCCAATTGCTATTGCAGAGGAAAAAATTCCTTCCTGACCCCCCGAGGGGCGGTCGGACGTTGGTCCCTGGATCAACTGCTAATGGTGGTCCCCTGCGATACTTACCAGAATATTTACCTTACCGGGTTGCTCAAATGATGGGGATAGGGTGAATCCTGATGTTGATCACCTGGGGAAGAAGAGGCGGCTATATGGTGATGCTGATGATACTGGTGTGTGCTGTTAAAAAACTTGTGGTTAAAACTGGCTGGTCTGGGTGTATACTGTAATTAAAAGCCTTGCAAAAACTTGGTTAAAAACTTTGGTTAAAAACAATTAAAACAAGCAATTAGACTGTTGTCTAACCACTTGTGGTTAAAAACATGCATTTTAAAATAACTTGGCCGGTCTGGGTGTACCAAGATGGCCGCCGTACTATGTAGAAGCAGGTGAAGTGCTGTGGATTTGGGTGTACCAAGATGGCCGCCGGACTAGGCCCGAGCTGCGGCCTGTCCTAGCCCTGACGGCTCCCAGTTCTTCCGTGAGTGTTTGGTGGGCGCTGAAGGGCTTGGATGGGGGGGGAGGCTCGCCTCAGCCCTGTTGAGCCGAAAAAGAGGGCTAGAGAGGTGATTGGGGAGGTGGATGGCCGGCTTCGGCCGGGACTAGGCCGGGGACTCTCCTAGTTTCTGATGCCCAATGGGCAGATGGGCCGGCGCGGAGAAAGAAAGGGGGCCGATTGATTGCGGGGGGCCGCGGGATCCGCAGTGGGGTCCCGTTGTACTCCTGCTCCCTGTCCTCACTGCTCAGGGGTCCGGGATGGGATATGCACTGGCTGGGTCCTGCTCGCTGGGGGCTGTGGGCTTCTGACGGCCGGAGCTGCTGGGCGCACGTCCTCTTCCTTCACTCAGCACTCAGCACTGACACTGACAGGACACTTTATGGCCTTCAAAACTGTGATAGGTAGTGATAGGTAGTGAGGAGTGAAATCAAAAATTTATGCCCTTAGAAATCCTGAAAGCGGTGCTTGGTTTTCGGGGTCCCGTATGCGGATAGGCTCCCAAAAAGTCCCACACATGTGGTATCCCCGTACTCAGGAGAAGCAGCAGAATGTATTTTGGGGTGTAATTCCACATATGCCCATGGCATGTGTGGGCAATATATAATTTAGTGACAACTTTGGGCAAAAAAAAAAATGTTTGTAATATTCCCGCAACTTGTGGCAAAATATAAAATATTCCACGGACTCAACATGCCTCTCAGCAAATAGCTTGGGGTGTCTACTTTCCACAATGGGGTCATTTGGGGGGGTTTTGTGCAATTTTGGCATTTTATGGCCTTCGAAACTGTGATAGGTAGTGAGGAGTGAAATCAAAAATTTACACCCTTAGAAATCCTGAAGGCGGTGCTTGGGTTTCGGGGCCCCGTACGCGGCTAGGCTCCCAAAAAGTCCCACACATGTGGTATCCCCGTACTCAGGAGAAGCAGAAAAATGTATTTTGGGGTGCAATTCCAAATATAACCATGGCATGTGTGAGCAATATATCATTTAGTGACAACTTTTTGAATACATTTTTTTTTTTTCTGTCTTTATTCAATCACTTGGGACTAAAAAAATAAATATTCAATGGGCTCAACATGCCTCTCAGCAAATAGCTTGGGGTGTCTACTTTCCAAAATGGGGTCATTTGGGGGGGTTTTGTGCCATCTTGGCATTTTATGGCCTTCAAAACTGTGATAGGTAGTGATAGGTAGTGAGGAGTGAAATCAAAAATTTATGCCCTTAGAAATCCTGAAGGCGGTGCTTGGTTTTCGGGGCCCCGTATGCGGATAGGCTCCCAAAAAGTCCTACACATGTGGTATCCCCGTACTCAGGAGAAGCAGCAGAATGTATTTTGGGGTGTAATTCCACATATGCCCATGACATGTGTGGGCAATATATCATTTAGTGACAACTTTGGGCAAAAAAAAAAAGTTTGTAATATTCCCTCAACTTGTGGCAAAATATAAAATATTCAATGGACTCAACATGCCTCTCAGCAAATAGCTTGGGGTGTCTACTTTCCAAAATGGGTTCATTTGGGGGGGTTTTGTGCTATTTTGGCATTTTATGGCCTTCAAAACTGTGATAGGTAGTGAGGAGTGAAATCAAAAATTTTCTCCCTTAGAAATCCTGAAGGCGTTGATTGGTTTTCGGGGCCCCGTTAGCGGATAGGCTCCCAAAAAGTTCCACACATGTGGTATCCCCATACTCGGGAGAAGCAGCAAAATGTATTTTGGGGTGCATCTCCACATATAACCATGGCATGTGTGAGCAATATATCATTTAGTGACAACTTTATGAAAAAAAAATTTTTTTTTTTTTTTTTTTTGTCTTTATTCAATACCTTGGGACTAAAAAAAAAAAAATATTCAATGGGCTCAACATGCCTCTCAGTAAATAGCTTGGGGTGTCTACTTTGTAAAATGGGGTCATTTGGGGGGGGTTTTGTACTTCCCTGCCATTTTAGCACCTCAAGAAATGAGATAGGTAGTCATAAATTAAAAGCCGTGTAAATTCCAGAAAATGTACTCTAGTTTGTAGACGCTATAACTTTTGCGCAAACCAATAAATATACGCTTATTGGCATTTTTTTTACTAAAGACATGTGGCTGAATACATTTTGGCCCAAATGTTTGACTAAAATTGAGTTTATTCGATTTCTCTTATAACAAAAAGTAGAAAATATCTTTTTTTTTCAAAATTTGCAGTCTTTTTGCGTTTATAGCGCAACAAATAAAAATCACAGAGGCAATCAAATACCATCAAAAGAAAGCTCTATTTGTGGGAAGAAAAGGACGCAAATTTCGTTTGGTTACAAAATTGCATGACCGCGCAATTACCAGTTAAAGTAGTGCAGTGCGAAATTGAAAAAAAAGACCTCTGGTCCTTAAAGTGGAGATTTTTTTTATTTTTTTTTCTATATAAAAAAAATGGCAATGCCTCCTGGGAAGGGGCAGCAACTTCCTCTGACACTGCCGTTGCTATGGAAACCTGACCTGAAACCTATTAAGCCCCATACACACGCTCGGACAATCCGCGGACCAGGTCGGTCGGACTTTGTCCGACGTACTTTGTCCGATGTTGGCGTTGCGTACACACGGTCGGACTACGTTGTCGGAATATCCGGTCCGGAAGAACGTCGTGACGTAAGTCGTCGTTCACGAGATTACAAAAGGGAAGTTCAGCACCACGTCAGGCACCCGTTGGGCTCCTTCTGCTGATCCCGTGTTTATCGAGAGTTAGTGGAAGTTTGGTGACTTAAGATTCGCGCTTCTCAGTTTTCTGACTCAGATCGTTACTGCTCTTCAGTTTGTGCTTGTCGTGCGTATCTGTTTATTAGTGCGTGTAGTCAGTTCGCATTTGTTGGTCATTGCGGCCTATATCTTGATATAGGACGCTTTGATTTGCACTGCTTATTGTCTGCTCGTTGCTGGTATTCACTTCGTTCTTTCAGGCCTTGCTGTTTATCGGTGCTTTCTGTTTGTCCGTTCTGACCAGCCGACCTTTTGTGACCTTCTGAGCGATGTTTCCCGTGCGTACTCGTCGCCGAGTTCGTGCTGTACGCGGAATTGGTGTCGGGCTTTTAGCTTTGACCCAAGACCCGTCCATGAACAGAGTGATGAGGAGTATGTGGACCAAGAATTGGTTGCTTCAGCGTGACCAGTTCTCGCACATGCCTTTGCTTCGTGAGATCCGGGAGAATAATCCTGATGATTTCAGGAACTTTCTCAGGATGACGGACCCCGATTTTCACCGTCTTTTGGCTTTGCTGACCCCCTTTATCAGCCGGCAGGATACCTGCATGAGACAAGCCATTACTCCGGAGCAGAGGCTTGTTGCCACGTTGAGGTACTTGGCGACAGGGAGAAGTCTTCAGGATTTGAAGTTCTCTTCAGGTATCTCTCCCCAGGCCCTGGGACTCATTATTCCAGAGACCTGTTCTGCCATCATTCAGGTCCTGCAGGAGGACTATATTAAGGTAACATTTCTACTTTACTATTCCCTTCTATGTATGCTCTGTTTGCTAATGACTTGTATTTTTGACCTCCTTCCCTAATTACCATGATTGCAATATGTTCTAATATGCTGTGCCCCTTTTCTCCTTCATGCATTTTTCCCTTCACTTACCTCACCAGCATGCTCTTCTGCCCCAATAGACACCTATGGCCTACTCACTTAAGCAATGTCTTTTGTCTGCTGCATAGTATTGTTTGCCCCAAAACACCCCCTAAAATATGCACAAATGTTTGCTGTGTGGTTTACTTCATGTAGAGCCCCCTTTTTTTGTTCTTTTGGTGGGGGGGGGGGGGGGGGGCAAACTCATTAGGAACCCCCTCCCCCAACTGCTCTGTCAGATGGTACCAATCCTTTATCTGCTGGCTTTCCCAAGGTCCATACACACTATATACCTACCTCTTTATAGTGCGCATCTTTAGGGATGAATTCAGCAAAGCATGTAGTGCAAGGGACTGCCTCCATACATTCCATTTCCTATTTTTTTGTCTTCTTTCCCTCCTATTAGCTTGCTTGGTAATTTAATAATGTCACACTGTGCCCGCCTTTTTTGGGGGGGGGGGGGAAATGTTATTTGATCTTTCCTGTGGCCTGCCAATAGTGTTAAGTACAGAGGGTCTGGCCAAACTAGGCCACATTATTGAGCCATTTGCCAATCAATGAAGTGCAGAGGGTTACCTGTCCACCACCCCCCCCCCCCCCCCAAAACCATAGTTATTGCCAATGTCCCATCAGAAGTGGGGGGATTGATGGGGGGGTGAGTAATCTGTGAAGGGGAGCCTCTACTTTTCTGTGTAAATACTTTCCAGCCTCCAATTTTATACAATGCTCTTGTTACAAGATGTTGATTGTCTAATCTGCTTGCAATGTTTAGGTGCAAAGTGACTAATTTTTTTTTTTTCTTGTTTCACTCCACAGTTCCCTTTCCACGCCACAGGAATGGCAGACTGTGGCCTCCCACTTTGCCAGCCGTTGGGACTTTCCTAACTGCGGAGGGGCAATTGATGGGAAACACGTCCGCATCGTCCCACCGCCCAACTCGGGGTCCTACTATTATAATTATAAAGGGTTTAATAGTGTAGTGATGTTGGCGGTGGTGTCGGCAACATACGAGTTTATGTATGTGGACGTGGGGATGAACGGCCGGATATCGGATGGTGGGGCCATTACGCACACGGAGTTCTACTGGCGTCTCCAAAGTGGCAGTCTGTGCTTGCCACCTCCAGAGGAGAATGCCGAAGGACTCCCCTTCGTCTTTGTCGCAGATGAAGCGTTTGCGCTGACTCCCCATGTGATGAGGCCGTTCCCGATGAGGACCCTCACCCCGGACCAGAGGGTCTTCAACTACAGGCTGTCCAGAGCCAGAAGAGTGGTGGAGAACGCTTTTGGCATCCTGGCCAGCCGCTTCCGCCTGTTCCTGACGGCATTTAACTTGGCGGAATACAAACTGAACCACATAGTTCTTGCCTGTTGCATATTGCACAACTTCCTCAAAAGACATAACAGGAACTATGTGGTGCCCGTTGGCCCAGATGTGGAGGGCCCTCCAAATGCGGACCTCACAGCCCTTCGAGTGGCACGTCCAGGCTTGCCCCCTCTCAATGCCCGCGTGGTCCGGGACCAATATATGGAATACTTTGTGGGTAGGGGGGCCATTGCTCTGCCTGACGATGTGTGAGAGGCATTTTTTAATAAATCTGATATTTTAACCAACCTCTGATTTCTTGTCATTTCAGTCTTCTTTTTAGCTTATTTTACTTTGACATTTTTTCCCTTTGCCTTCGACAGTGGTAATGCACTTTCTGGGCAAAAGGAGGTAACAGTCTCTTCTTCCCAAAAAGATTATTCTCATGTGTGTTTGCTACCTAATCTTTGGTCTAGAGAAGGTTTGTCCTGCATAACTGACACCCAAAATACTCCTTTTCAGCACCAGGTGTGACATGTGTGTATTCTCCAAAATGCTGTGCTCCATGTTTTCGTACAAAGCACTGTGGGTGTCATTTACATAAGTCAAATCCGCTATGCTCTACAAGTGCATTGAAAAAGTTCCCTGGGAAAGGAAATTGCAGTGCAAAGTGGATTTGCCTTTAGTAAATAACACCCATTGCCCCCCATATCCTTTACATTTTACATACATAATGCATTGTTTTAGTTAAATAAGGAAGCCACACATTTTGAAAAGTAAAAAAGTTTACTTGGAAAACATTCACAAGTGCGTTTACAATCTTCACGCCAAAACTGACAACATCTTGGTTATTTACAACATTATTTACAAAGATTACGCAATTTGTAAAACCAGGCATGGAGCTAAGCAGAACCTATGAAGTAGGAAAGTTCAACTTTGTAAAGTGAAGACAAGATCAGACATGACTATATGTTCAAAGTGTGTTTGATCTTGCCTTCATCACATGGGGGGGGCACCCCCGAAAAGTGGAAATTTGGAACATGCACACAATTTGGTTCTGAAAATGGTCATTAGATGGTAAAACACATGCCTAGAAGCTTCAAAAGTGCCATTTTCCATCATGGGGATGAATGGACGTTTTTTGGGGGTGCAACCCCTTCACCACAACCACTTTCGTAGTTCGTAAAGTGTTTGCACCCCCAAAAAAACGTTGCCATTCATCCACCATGATGGGAGCTAGCACATGTGGACACAATGTGTGCATGTTCCAAATTTCACACAGTTTTTAAGTTGCAAATGTGTTCAGAAGCTGGCACAAATGTGTGTAAATTACTTGGTGCTTTTTCATATTTTTCCTAAAACATCAATGATGTTCTTCAATTTTTGTTGAACATCATTGATGTTTTGCTTTATGTAATCTAGATCTCGATTGCAGACCATTATCTCTCCGATGAGTACGTGGGCACTCTCTGTGGTAAAGTGCGATTTTTCTTCCACAACATCCACGTCACCTAAAAACCACAAACAAAAAAAATGGGGTGTTGGAAATGAGGCAGCCATACATGGATTAGCTTACCAGTAGCTGTGTTCTCCCACACTCACCTGTTGTGGTGACAATTTCTCCAAGTTCGATGATCTCTCCTTCCTCCTCCTCCTCCTCTGCTTCTGCTCTTTCCCCTTTTTTGGGAGGTGTTGGTTTGGGGGTTTCCTCAGACGGCCCAAGTTTTCGCTCCCCTATGAGAATGTCCAAAAGGAAGATTTAGCAACACAAACTATTGAGGGCAGAAATAGGAAATGACAAACATTGCTTGAAAGTGACGGACACTATTTTAGTTTGGCCAGTTACAAATGTCAACTACATGAATGTAGTCACTTTGTAAAGGTGCTAAACTGACTAGCTTTTTGGTAGAAGTTTGTGTGATGGAGACCCCCCTCTAGTATCCACTGGAGCACATGTGTGGAAAAGGCTAATAAAAAGGGGGTTTGGATGTCCCAGCACTAGTGCTCTCGAGTCCAGATGGGTAAACACCTACTGGGTGACCTCTCCTTTACATTGAATAAATTGCCTTTACATTCTGGATGACATTTCTAGGGAGAACAAACTTCCTTTCCCCAAAAAAACACCAAACATCGTATTATAAGTGGCCGAACGATCGAGGTTGCGTACGATCGAATGCACACACACACGACCATGACAGTGGCAGAAAGATCGAGGCTGAGTACGATCGAATGCACAGACGAACCTGAAAGTGGCCATTTTGGAATGTACAACTTGGTAAAAATCAAAACACAATGGAGCAGTATGCAAGCAAGAAATCAAACACAAAACACAACTACTTACTTTTTTGAAGAATTCGCTTGATCTTTCTGTACTGATCGGCCTCCCTCAGTTTCAGGTCTGACCAGCGTTTCCTGAGTTGCTCCTTGGATCGTTGTACCCCAAAATTATTGTACAGCCTCCTCACAACTTTAGACATGATCTTGGCCTTGCGGACATTGGGGTTGAGGTAAGGCCCATACTTCCCATCATAGTCGCTCCTCTTTAATATGTCCACCATCTCCAACATTTCTCCAAATGACATATTGGAGGCCTTGAATTTCAGGTTCCGGGATCGGGACGTTTCTGCCTCCGGACTTTCCTCGTCCTCCTCCTCGTTGGTGGGATATTTGTGGCGCACCTGCTGTGTCCCCGCCATGTGCTCTCCCCACTACGCCGTAAAGAGAAGGGGTGGGGAATAGACGAGAAAGATCGTCAGGGGCGGGCGGAGTTTGAAGCATGCGCAGTGTATATAAAACGTCACACGCCTGTGTCGTAGCCACGATCTGGGAGACGAGGGGAGAGAAAACTCACACGAGACGATCGCTACAAACGAAGGTACAATTTAACGTTGGTACATAACTAGCCTAGACTGATTTGAACTTGAGGCTTCTTTAGGGAGAAGATTAGGAGAGTTTAGCCTGACAGAATTTTGAGGGTTTTGTGTGTTGTTGTGTCTTGCAGAGATTGATATGAAGGGATTCAACGACATGAGTTTTCTCCCCCTCTTCATTGCCAAATACAGGGATTTTCCCATATTGTGGCAGGGTATACACCCACATTACACCAACAAACCAAAGAGGCACGCAGCCCTGGAGGAACTTGTGGAATTTGTCAAGCCAAAGTTCCCCACGGCAACTGTTGATGATATTAGAAAGAAAATTGGCAGCCTGAGGAGTGCGTATATCAGGGAGAGGAAGAAGGTCGTGAAGTCTGAGGAAACTGCAACTTCAGCAGATGAGGTCTATGTCCCCAAGCTCTGGTACTATCAGAGTCTCCATTTTCTGAAGGACCAGGCTGATGTCACGGAGCCAACCTCAACTCCTCCTTCCACGCTTCCTTGCGCACAGCCCACCCCTGATGAGGCTTCCGAGGAGCAACCTGGGCCTTCCAGTCTGGAAGAGGTGGAGGAGCCCAGCTTGTTCCAGGTATAGTATTTTTGTTACCATTTATGGGAATAATGAATGATGTTCACTTAATTCAGGATCGCCAATTGCTTAGTTCCTAACGTGTTTGACATATCAACAGACAGTGGTGTGGGAGACATTTGGGGCCAGAATCTAAACTGCTGGGCTGAGAATTGTATGGTTTGCTATTTGTAAACATTTTGCACCAGTCACTAGATGAGAATTGTGTGTGTTTGATGAACAAATAACTGAAACTATGTCCCTTTTTCCTACACAGGAAGACCTCAGCCAGGAGGTGGCTGTGGAAGGTGGCAGTCAGGAGGAGGCAGGGGTTAGTGGCAGCCACCAGCTGGGTAGTGGCAGCCAAGAGGGGGCTAGGCCTCGGAGCCTGACTGACACCCAAACCCCTCCCCTCCGCCCTCCGTACAAAAGGGCGAGAAGGGGGGGTTATGCGGCACAGTCAGCGCTCCGGATGATAAGAGAGGCTTCAGACTCCCTACATGCCACACCCGCCGACGAGGAGACCTTTGGCTCGGTGGTTGTCACAAAAATGATGGGTATGGAGGTGGGGCAACGCAACATGTGTGAGGGGCTCATCCTCCATGTCCTAAATAAGGGTAGGGCTGGGGAGATGACCCCAGTCACACATGTTTGCCATAGCTACCATGCTCCACCTCCTCCTCCTCCTCCTCCTCCTCCTTCTGCCACCCCACCAGCACGACAGCCCCAGCGTGCAAGGAAGCGTGGAAGGAAGACCTGAGAGTGACGACCTGGAATCAGTCTGGTCTGAGAGAAGATGGAGCCTCTTGTAGTACCAGAGCCTGGGGACCTAGATGGCATCTGCTGCAGTTCCGGATACTTTGGACTTCACGACCAGATTGCACTCCCCTTAATATACGTACTCCTCAGGCCCCCAATTTTCTACGCTTGAACAATGATGGTTGCCGTGGGGGGCCAAGACTTTGCAAATTCCCCAAGTTTCACCATGGCTGCGTTCCTCTTTGGTTTGTTGGTGTGACCTAAATAAAGGTTTTTTTGATTTGAAATAATCATTGACTATTGTGTTTTACTTTGCTACAATGACAGTTTTTCTTTGAGTAGGCTGGTACATTTCACTAATCCTAAAGTAGAATTAACAAGGGGCACCAACAACAAACAAACTCCTAGTAAATGTAAGCAAGAAATACAAATGTAAATAATGTGTTTTTGGTAATTTGAGACACACAACCCCCCTCCAAAAAAAAAAAAAAAAAAAACATTCAAATATGTATTCCCCCCCAAAAAAAAAAAAAAAAAGACAAATCATGGTAAAAAAATAACAAAGATTCTTTTCCGTTCAGAGTAAAAATAAACATGTAGTGTATAAATGCTGCAAAGTAATAAAGAAGTAAGTTTGTGAGAAGTGCGGGTGAATAGGAGCAGCTAAAAGATGTCATTCTTGTTGCATTTTAAAGAAAAAGAGAATGCGCTGCATTAAAGACATTTTAACATTGCAGCGTGACGAATGTGCTGTGTCGATTAGGAAAGGTAGTTTTACCTGACCGAGCGCTTCCGTCACAGAATTTCTTCTGAGCATGCGTAGCACTTTGTCCGTCGGACAAGCGTACACACGCTCGGATTTGGTGTGATCGGACCGGGTTGACGGCAAATCTTTCCAGCAGGAGATAAGACTTTGTCCGACGGACAAACCGACGAACACTGTCCGATGGTGCATACACACGGTCTGATTTTTCAACAACCTTGTCCGATCGGACCAAATTGATGAAAAAGTCCGACCGTGTGTATGGGGCTTTAAATTTCCCACAACATTTCTCCTGCATCAGTTTGAAATTTCTAGGAAGATCTGTGAGTGGCTTTAAGCTGACAATTGGTCCGGGGCTGAAGTTGTTAAATAATAATTATTTTGCTGACAATATCACCGCAAGAAGGCTCCAGCGCTCGGCTCTGCCAAATGCATACAATTCCTAACAGATCAAAGAGATAAAAGGCATACAATTCCTAACAGATCAGAGATAAAAGGTTGAAGTTTATCTATAGACACAGGCAGTGCCGATCCTGACCTCCCTGGGGCCCTAAGCAAATTCTGCTAAGGGGCCCTCTACCTGACCCATGATGCCGTGAGCATAGGTCCCCAGAGAGCCTCCCTCCTTACATTAGGGTCCTCAGAGAGCCTCCCCTTACGTCAGGGCCCCTAGAAAGCCTCCCCTTACGTCAGGGTCCCCAGAGGGCTCCCCTTACATCAGTGTCCTCAGAGAGCCCCTCCTCAAATCAGGGTCCCCAGAGAGCCTCCCCCTACATCAGGATCCCCAGAGAGACTTCCTTAAATCCTCACCGCGACAATCATTGCAGCCTCACCGTGCCCATTATTGCAGCCTCATCATATTAATAATTGCCACCTCACCGTGCCCATCATTGCAGCCTTAGTGTGCCCATCACTGCCGCCTCACCTTGTCCATCATTGCCACCTCACCGTGCCAATCATTAAAGCCTTACCATGCCAATCATTGCAGCCTCAACCGTGCCCATCAATGCCACCTCACCATGGCAATCATTGCAGCCTTACCATGCTTATCATTGCAGCCTCACCGTGTTTAATAATTGCCACCTCACCGTGCCCATCATTGCCATCTCACCATGCCAATCATTGCAGCCTTACCATGCTTATCATTGCAGCCTTACCATGCTTTTCATTGCAGCCTCGCCATGTTAATTGCCACCTCACCATGCCAATCATTGCCACCTTACCATGCCAATCACTGCCGCCTCACCATGCCAATCATTGCAGCCTTACTGTGCCCATCTTTATTGCAGCCTAATGGTGCCCATCATTGCAGTCTTACTGTGGCAATCAATGTAGCCTCACCAGTCAGTGTCAGTGGATTACGCACAGCAGGCACCTCCCGCTGTGTCACGGAGCTCAATGTGAAATGTTATGCCGCACTATGACAAAAGTCCCACCCTCCTTCTAGACCAGCTTGTGTGATAGACAGAACACTGTATCTATCAGACGAGCTGGTCTAGGAGGAGGGCGGGATCTTTGTCATAGCGCTGGCCGAAGGTTTCAGTCAGCTCTGAGACACAGCGGTCTTCTGACTCCCGCTGTGTGACAAGAGGAGGAGGGGGAGGAGGAGATTGGAGCTCGGGAAGCAAAGCCGATCCGCCCTTGGGGGGGGGGCCCCCCACAGCGGCGGGGCCCTATGCATCTTGCATAGTGAGTGTATAGGGCGGATCGGCTCTGAGTACAAGAATCCATACAATGGGAAACCAACACGTGGGAAAGCGTTTTCTGAGGTGGGGTTCACCTTGCCCCATGCGGCTCACACCCGGGGTCCGGTGCATCCCCATTCACCATTTCAGGTCCAATTTTAGCCTGAATTTTTGGCTGAATTCAGACCTGAAGCGGACCAGAAGACGTACAGGACGCCTGTGCAAATTCGCACCGGAGCTGCTCTGGAGATGTGCGAAATCTCCTGCTATTGCGAATTGGATGCGGCGAACCCACATCCAATTTGCCCTGGTTGGAACCCAGCCTCAGTTAACACCTATGCGTTTTTTTCATGCTTTTTGCAGAAACGCAGGACATTATTTTTAACATGGGTTCCTATGGAACACGTTCACATCAATGCATTTTTAGGCCTCTGCGTTTTTGGATTTTTTTTAACCACTTAAGGGCCGAGCCTCTTTTTGAGATGTGTTGTTTACAAGTTAAAAACATAATTTTTTTGCTAGAAAATTACTTAGAACCCCCAAACATTATATATATTTTTTTCTAACACCCTAGAGAATAAAATGGCAGAGGTTGCAATGCTTTCTGTCACACCGTATTTGCGCAGCGGTCTTACAAACCCACTTTCTTTGGAAAAAATACACTTTTTTGAATTAAAAAATAAGACAAAAGTAAAGTTAGCCCAATTTTATTTATATTATGAAAGGTAATGCTACGCCAAGTAAATTGATACCCAACATGCCACGCTTCAAAATTGCGCCCGCTCGTGAAATGGCGACAAACTTTTTCCCTTAAAAATCTCCATAGGCGACATTTAAAAATTCTACAGGTTGCATGTTTTGAGTTACAGAGGAGGTCTAGGGCTGGAAATATTGCTCTCACTCTACTGATCGCGGCGATACCTCACATGTGTGGTTTGAACAGCGTTTTCATATGCGGGCGCTACTCACATATGCGTTCACTTCTGCACGCTAGCTTGTCAGGACGGGGCATGGTTACAAATTTTTTTATTTTACCTTTTATTTTTTATTTTTACACGGTTTTAAAAATAAATAAAAATTGTGTCACTTTTATTCCTATTACAAGGAATGTAAACATCCCCTGTAATATAAAAGAGGCATGACAGGACCTCTTAAAATATGAGATCTGGGTCAAAAAGACCTCAAATCTCATATTTACAGTAAAATGCAATAAAAAAAAAAAAAAATTGGTCATTTAAAAAAATGTAATAATAAAATGGCCCTTTAAGAGCTATGGGCGGAAGTGACATTTTGATGACGCTTCCGCCCTTCATTGTTATGGAGATGGATGGGGGCCACTCTTCTCTATGCCCAGCAAGGGTGAAGATCCGATCGCCTCCGCCGCTGCCGACAGCTCCTGTAAGCAGCGGAGGGCACCGGTAATCGGCGGAGGGCACCATAGCGCGGTGGGAGGGGGGGCCCTCTCCCGCCACCGATGAAAGTGATATCGTGCCGAATCCACAGAGACCACTATTATCGGAAACCGGACCGCCGGCCAAACAAGAGAATACCGGGGTTATGGCAGCTAGCTGCTGCCAGAACAACGATGGATTGAGCCTAAGGTCTCATTTAAACTAGCGACTGAGCTCCGGTAAAAACCCCCGCGGTTGAGCCACATTTTTACCACTCTTCAACCGCTCCTCCTCCTTTTTTTGCTGAGGTGGCAGTCAGGGGGAGTACACATGTCATGGCAGGAAGTATATCGCTAGTCACGCTCAAGTGAATGGGGCCACTGGGCAACCACCCCGTAACCGCACACAACATGCTCAGTTATCTGGTCAATTGGGGGGATAATCATGCAGAGAGGAGGCAATACAACACTCTATCACTGCCTGTCTATTGCTGTCTGAAGCACGATCTGAACGAAAATGAAGCCTGAATGAGCCCATAAAGATAGAATGCGACACCCTTTATTGGCTGACTTAAAGGTCTGGTTCACCTTTACAAAAAATCTGCCTATGCATTTAGGTGGTGTCGGTAGATAAATACAAACGGTGCAGCTCTAATGTTGAATAATGCCCTTGTTTTAGGTGTAGTAGGCCATTTACATACCTTCTGAAGCCTGACTGAAAAAATTACAGAGATGGCATTATCCCATTCTGCCTTGTTGCTAGGGAGTTGCTAAGACTGATACTCCCAGCTGTTACTGTTCACATCCTAAATCACAGGAGAGTTCTCAAACGGGGAGAGTAAGAGCATGTGAGGGGGGTTTGAATCAGAGAAAGAGCTCACTCCTGTGATAGTAGAGGCAACGCTGTATCTTAGCCTAGGCCAACAAGGCCCAGGCCTAGGGCGGCACTTTGCAAGAAGGGCAGCACGAAAAGAGTCCCCGCCAGCTTGCGCTACACTTTTATTGTAGCGCCAGTCTTATGGAGCAGACTGGGCCGGGAGGCAAATCGGTCTGGTGCCCCCATTAAGTGTCCGACATCAGGGAAGGGAACAGCCCATACATATGTAGGGGGCCCCGGGTGGCGGACCCCAACCAATGAGTTGTTGTATAAGTTCCCCAACTTATGGGGAGGCCCGCCGCTTCTAGTTTTGACTGTCCTATCATCACAGCAGACCTCTCACCTGAGTTCTCAGCTACAGAGAGACAGATGTCATGTCGGGAGGCTGAAATTGTCTGGAGGAAAAAGTCAGATGATGGGCGTGGGCCAGTAGAGTGAAGGGGGAGGGGCTATCCACTGTGCGAGGAGACCCCATGTCGGGAGAGGTGCAGTAAGTACCCAGGCTGAAAGGAAAACCACACCAGTTATTTGTTTGCCTTTGGCAGAGGAGTTGCTGTTATATATTATAGTGACTATAATATTATAGTGACTTACCATGAATATCAGCTACTGGTAATCTAGGAGGTAAGTGTTAACTTAAGGACCAGGCCTCTTTTTTAGATGTGTTGTGTTTAGATGTGTTGTTTACAAGTTAAAACATTTATTTTTGCTAAAAAATTACTTAGAACCCCCAAACATTATACATTTTTTTTCTAACATCCTAGAGAATAAAATGGCGGTCGTTGCAATACTTTCTGTCGGACCGTCTTTGCGCAGCGGTCTTACAAGCACACTTTTTTTTAAAAAATACACTTTTTTGAATTAAAAAATAAGGCAACAGTAAAGTTAGCCCAATTGTTTTTATATTGTGAAAGATAATGTTACGCCAAGTAAATTGATACCCAACATGTCGCACTTCAAAATTGCACCCGCTCGTGGAATGGCGACAAACTTTTACCCTTAAAAATCTCCATAGGCAAAATTCTACCGGTTGCATGTTTTACGTTAGAGAGGAGTTCTAGGGCTAGAATTATTGCTCTCGCTCTACCGATCGCGGCGATACCTCACATGTGTGGTTTGAACACTGTTTTCATATGCGGGCGCTACTTGCGTATGCGTTCGCTTCTGCATGCAAGCTTGGCGGGACGGGGCGCGTTTAAAATTTGTATTTTTTTTTTCTTATTATTTATTTTACCTTTTATTTTTACACTGTTTTAAAAAAAAAAATTTGTCACTTTTATTCCTATTACAAGGAAGGTAAATATCCCTTGTAATAGAAAAAAAGCATGACAGGACCTCATATGAGATCTGGGGGTCAAAAAGACCTCAGATCTCATATTTACACTAAAATGCAATATAAAAAAAAAAAAAATGTTGTCATTTAAAAAAATAAAATGGCCCTTTAAGAGCTATGGGCGTAAGTGACGTTTTGAGGTCGCTTCCGCCCTGCAGTGTCATGGAGTTGGGTGGGGGCCATCTTTCCCTCACTCGTCTCCATGTCAGTCCAGGAGAGGGGAGCGGAGTGTATCTCGACGCGAACATCAGTCTCACTTTGGCTATCACAGGGAGAGGATCTCCTCCCTGTGATAGCTGGAGCTGCACGGAGCAAACATCAGTCTCACATCAGTCTCTGTCACAGCTGTCTGGGACATTATTTGACAGGACACCAGGAGCTTGGGGCCGCAAGGGTCGGCTGCGCCCCTGTTATGTCATATGCACACTGATTTTGTTTTACTATAACATACTCCCCTCCCCTTCTAAAGTGCTTTCTTTATTTACACACACAGATCTTGCATCACAGTGTTTCCCTGAACACATCATGTGCTGCTGAGCTGCTAGAGATTAACAGCAGGATGAGATTTGCCGTCGGATGAGATGCTCCGCCTCCATCACACGGTTAAATAGGTCACGTGACCAGTGTAAGCCAATAGGATGTGATGGAGGCGGAGCATCTCATTCCACGGCAAATCTCATTCTATGGCAATGCACCGGCTGTGTGATAGGTGGAACACTGATTCTAGATACTATCACACGAGCCGTTCTAGGGGGCGGGACCATGTTACAGCGCGGTGCGCGGCCGCAGAACACTGACCCGGCCAGCTCCGAGATTACAGGCGCATGAGAGTGGGGACAGGGGAGCACTGTAGCCGCAAAACGGCCCCAGGGCAGGCAGCCTACCGGGAAATATCCCGGTAGGCCAGTCCGGCCCTGCATATAGGTCTTCAGAGTACAGATATACACACTGGTCCACAAGGTTCTGGATGGTACAGATATACACACTAGTGCATACAATTCTTGTAGGGTACAGATATGCACACTGGTCCATACAGTTCTGAAGAATACAGATATACATACTGGTCTATACAATTCTGTAGAGTACAGACACACACACAGGCTCATATAGCTTTTGTAGGGTACAGATATTCCACCAGTTCCAACAGTTCTTGTAGGAAACCGATATGTACATTGGTCCACACAGTTCTTGTAGGGTACAGATATACACACCAGTCCATAAAGTTCTAGTAGGGTACAGATATACATACCAATCTGTACAGTTCTTTTAGGGAACAGATATGCACACTGGTCCATACAGTTTTTGTAGGGTACAGATATGCACACTGGTATACACAGCTCTTGTAGGGTACAGATATACAAACCATCTATAAAGTTCTTGTAGGGTATAGATATACACACCCGTCCATACAGTTCTTGTAGGGTACAGATATACACACCCGTCCATACAGTTCTTGTAGGGTACAGATATACACACCCGTCCATACAATTCTGTAGGGTACAGATATACACACCCGTCCATACAATTCTTGTAGGGAACAGATAGGCACACTGGTCCATACAGTTCTTGTAGGGTACAGTTATACACACCAGTCCATACAGATATACAAACTAGTCTACACAGTTCTTGTAGGGAACAGATATACACACTGGTCCATAAGGCTCTTGAGCCCCCGTTCACACCTATGCGAATTAGATGCGGCTTACACCGCATCCAATTCGCATGACATTTCAAAATACATTAATATTAATGAGGCTGGTTCACATATCTGCGGTGCATTCGCACTCGCATTGCACAAAAAACGGGTGCGTTTTCTAGGCAGTGCGGTCCGGCTCAGGTGCGAATTTAGGCCGATTATCTTCTATGGGCACACATCTGATTCGCAGATGTGTGAACAGGATAAAATACTGATGCAATCCTGAAATGATACTGAGCAAAAACTGACATGAAACGCTGAACAACTGAGTTTTCTCTTCGCAGGGAAACCTGAGCTTCAATTCGCACCGCACATGTGTGAACCCAGTGCCGATCCTGACCTCCCTGGGGCCCTAAGCAAAATTCTGCTGAGGGGCCCTCTACCTGACCCGTAATGCTGTGAGCTATGTAAACCACTGGCCATTGCCACACAGTCACACCTGACTCTTCAGCGCTCCCAATACACACCTCCCTCCTTTAAACAAAACAGTCAAAGAATAAGTACAACAATATAGAACAGACTTGTATACAATATATATATCTTTACAAATCTGAGTGTGGATCCCCCACTGACATCAGGGTCCCCAGACAGCCACCCCTGACATCAGGATCCCCAGAGAGCCCCCCCCCCCCCCTTACACCAGGGTCCCCAGAGAGCCCCCCCTATACACCAGGGTCCCCAGTGAGCCCCCCCCTTACACCAGGGTCCCCCCCCTTACACCAGGGTCCCCCCCCCCCTTACACCAGGGTCCCCAGAGAGCCCCCCTTACACCAGGGTCCCCAGAGAGCCCCCCTTACACCAGGGTCCCCAGAGAGCCTCCCCCTTACACCAGGGTCCCCAGAGAGCCTCCCCCTTACACCAGGGTCCCCAGAGAGCTCCCCTTACACCAGGGTCCCCAGAGAGCCTCCCCCTTACACCAGGGTCCCCAGAGAGCCCCCCCTTACACCAGGGTCCCCAGAGAGCCTCCCCCTTACACCAGGGTCCCCAGAGAGCCCCCCCTTACACCAGGGTCCCAGAGAGCCCCCCCTTACATCAGGGTCCCCCCCCCCCCTTACACCAGGGTCCCCAGAGAGCCCCCCTTACACCAGGGTACCCAGAGAGCCCCCCTTACACCAGGGTCCCCAGAGAGCCCCCCCTTACACCAGGGTCCCCAGAGAGCCCCCCCTTACATCAGGGTCCCCAGAGAGCCTCCCCCTTACACCAGGGTCCCCAGAGAGCCCCCCCTTACATCAGGGTCCCCAGAGAGCACCACCCCCTTACATCAGGGTCCCCAGAGAGCAACCCCCCTTACATCAGGGTCCCCAGAGAGCACCCCCCTTACATCAGGGTCCCCAGAGAGCACCCCCCTTACATCAGGGTCCCCAGAGAGCACCCCCCTTACATCAGGGTCCCCAGAGAGCACCCCCTTACATCAGGGTCCCCAGAGAGCACCCCCCTTACATCAGGGTCCCCAGAGAGCATCCCTATAAAGCCCCTCCTTACATCGGGGTCATTGCCCTTTACATCAGAGTTCCCCCTTGCACTGTAAGGTGGAATCCTGCATACTATGATGTAAAGGGGAACTCTGGGACTGTGGGGAGGACTCTGGTGACCAGAGAAAGAAAACACTAAGATAAGGGGGTTTACTGATAAGGGGGAAACCTTTATATCAGTGCCCCCTTACAATATTGTATTGACCCCCCCTAGACTGGCCTGGCGGTGCTGTCACTGACCTCCTCTCAGGTGCATCATGCAGGGCTCAGTCAGTCGGCTCCAGCTTGGTGGCTCTGGTTTTATCCCATAGTTTCCTCACCGCAGTCCATACATGTCTGACTTCTCCCATGACCCCCATCCTGGCAGCACTCCCTCTCTTGACTCAGGGGAGGTCAGAGGCTGCGGATGGGACAGGGGAGGTCAGAGGCTGTGGGGGGAGGGCAACAGGAGAGGTCAGAGGCTGCGGGGGAGGGCAACAGGAGAGGTCAGAGGCTGCGGGGGGGGGCAACAGGAGAGGTCAGAGGCTGGGGGGGGGCAACAGGAGAGGTCAGAGGCTGTGGGAGGCTGTGGGGGGCAACAGGAGAGGTCAGAGGCTGCGAAGGGGGGGGGGGACAGGAGGTCAGAGGCTGCGAAGGGGGGGGACAGGAGGTCAGAGGCTGCGAAGGGGGGGGGGGACAGGAGGTCAGAGGCTGCGAAGGGGGGGGGGGGACAGGAGGTCAGAGGCTGCAAGGGGGGGGGGACAGGAGGTCAGAGGCTGCAAGGGGGGGGACAGGAGGTCAGAGGCTGCAAGGGGGGGACAGGAGGTCAGACGCTGCAAGGGGGGGGGACAGGAGGTCAGAGGCTGCAAGGGGGGGGGGGGGACAGGAGGTCAGAGGCTGCAAGGGGGGGGACAGGAGGTCAGAGGCTGCAAGGGGGGGGACAGGAGGTCAGAGGCTGCAAGGGGGGGGACAGGAGGTCAGAGGCTGCAAGGGGGGGGACAGGAGGTCAGAGGCTGCGAAGGGGGGGGGACAGGAGGTCAGAGGCTGCGAAGGGGGGGGGGGACAGGAGGTCAGAGGCTGCGAAGGGGGGGGGGGGGACAGGAGGTCAGAGGCTGCAAGGGGGGGGGGACAGGAGGTCGAGGCTGCGAAGGGGGGGGGGACAGGAGGTCCGAGGCTGCGAGGGGGGGGGGGACAGGAGGTCTGAGGCTGCGAAGGGGGGGGACAGGAGGTCTGAGGCTGCGAGGGGGGGGACAGGAGGTCCTAGGCTGCGAAGGGGGGGGACAGGAGGTCCGAGGCTGCGAGGGGGGGACAGGAGGTCCGAGGCTGCGAGGGGGGGGGACAGGAGGTCCGAGGCTGCGAGGGGGGGGGCAGGAGGTCCGAGGCTGCGAGGGGGGGGGCAGGAGGTCCGAGGCTGCGAGGGGGGGGGACAGGAGGTCAGAGGCTGCAGGGGGGGGACAGGAGGTCAGAGGCTGCAGGGGGGGGACAGGAGGTCAGAGGCTGCAGGGGGGGCAGGAGGTCAGAGGCTGCGAAGGGGGGGCAGGAGGTCAGAGGCTGAGGAAGGGGGGGGGCAGGAGGTCAGAGGCTGCGAAGGGGGGGGCAGGAGGTCAGAGGCTGAGGAGGGGGGGGGGGGGGGCAGGAGGTCAGAGGCTTTGAGGGGGGGGGGGGACAGGAGGTCAGAGGCTGCGCGGGGGCGGGGGCCCAGGAGGTACGAGGCTGCGAGGGGGCGGGGGCCCAGGAGGTAAGAGGGTGCGGAGGGGACGTTTTATTTTTAAAAATGGCGCCACTTGGCGCCATCGTGTCACTGGTGCCGCTGCCGCCACTGTGAGGGCAGCGGCGCCTGAAAAAAAGATCGCCGCGGGGCCGACATGCAACTGCGCATGCGCCCGCCTTTCCGAAAATTGCCGAGCAGCGGCAACAGCGCTGGCGCATGCGCAGTTGCATGTCGGGCTACTGCGCATGCGCCAGCGCTGTTGCCGCTGCTCGGCAATTTTCGGAAAGGCGGGCGCATGCGCAGTTGCATGTCGCCCCCGCGGCCATCTTTTTTCAGGCGCCGCTGCCCTCACAGTGGCGGCAGCGGCCCCAGGGGCCCCCGAGCAGAGCCGATCCGCCGCGGGGCCCTACGCAGCTTGCGTAGTCCGCGTATAGGGCGGATCGGCTCTGGGTACCATCTTACACACATTCTGGAACTGCTACATTTTGAAACCCATATGGTTACAAGCAGCCTGAGTGCTTTCACACTGGGGGTGCTGCGCTGGCAGGACGTCAAAAAAAGTCCTGCATGAAGCTAATTGGCTTCTTTGCAGTGCTGTAGGAGCAGCGTATGAATACACCACTCCTAAAGCGCCCCTGCCCATTGAAATCAACCACTTTGACCTACAGGTAAGCCTAGATTTACACGGTTTAGGAGATATTTGCAAAAAAACCTTTTTCGGCCACTAGCGGGGATTAAAAGCGCCCTGCTGGCGGCTAAAAAAATCGCCGGCGCCGCGAGACCCGGAAGTCACACTGGGATACATGGCAGCGGTGAAGAAGGGGCGCTGGCAGTGTGAAAGTGCACTAAATATCACCTTGTATAGTCCAATATATGCATAAAAAAAAACATTGTTTTTTTTTAATATATAACCGGATAGGAAATATACATACCTAGATCACACAATATTGTGCTTATATTGTATTGCTATGTTCTTCTTATATGTAGGAGCGGTGAATACACCACTCAGCGCCCCTGCCCATTGAAATCAAGCTTTGCAGGCAGTTTTAACCCTTTTTCGGCCGCTAGCGGGGATTAATAGGGGGTGGCGGGGGGGGCAGGTGGTGGGGGTGGGGGGGGGGGGGGGGGGGGGGGGGGTGGGGGGGGGCCGACCTGGTCGGGGGGGGGGGGTGCCGAAAGACGGCTGCAGCGCGGACGCTCCCTGCCAGGAGGACGTCCCTGGACGTCCTGTTGTTTACTTCCCTAATGCGCGCTCCTGAGAGCGCGCATCGGGGAAGTTCTGTGCTGGCCGTGTCCGTCGGACACAGCCGTCACAGATCGCTGTAAACGGCCAATCACAGCGGCCGTTTACAGCGAGATCGGCGTGTCCAATGAGAGATGATCTCATATGGAAACATATGAGATCATCTGTCAGCGCTGCTCTCCCTCCTCACACAGACAGCGTGTGGGGAGAAAGAGATCAACAGCTGCAGCGCCGTAAGTAAAAAAAAAAAAACGAAATGTGCGATCTGTCCCCATCTGTGTCCCCATCCACCTGTCCCCATCCACCTGTCCCCATCTGTGTCCCCATCCACCTGTCACCATCTGTGTCCCCATCCACCTGTCACCATCTGTGTCCCCATCCACCTGTCCCCATCCACCTGTCACCATCTGTGTCCCCCCATCCACCTGTCACCATCTGTCTCCCCATCCACCTGTCCCCATCCACCTGTCCCCATCCATCTGTCCCCATCTGTGTCCCCATCCATCTGTCCCCATCTGTGTCCCCATCCACCTGTCCCCATCTGTGTCCCCATCCACCTGTCCCCATCCACCTGTCCCCATCTGTGTCCCCATCCACCTGTCCCCGTCCATCTGTCCCCATCTGTGTCCACATCCATCTGTCCCCATCTGTGTCCCCATCCACCTGTCCCCATCTGTGTCCCCATCCACCTGTCCCCATCCACCTGTCCCCATCTGTGTCCCCATCCACCTGTCCCCATCTGTGTCCCCATCCACCTGTCCCCATCCACCTGTCCCCATCTGTGTCCCCATCCACCTGTCCCCATCCATCTGTCCCCATCTGTGTCCCCATCCATCTGTCCCATCTGTGTCCCCATCCATCTGTCCCCATCTTTGTCCCCGGTGCACCTGTCCCCAGTGCACCTGTCCCCAGTGCCATTTGCCAGTGCCATCTGTCATCAGTGCCACGTGTCATCAGTGCCACGTCAGTGCCATCTTTCATCAGTGCCACATATTAGTGCCATCTGTCATCAGTGGCATCTGTCATCAGTGGCATCTGTCATCAGTGCCACCTGTCAGTGTCACGTGCCATCTGTTATCAGTGTCACGTGTCATCAATGCCACGTATCAGTGCGCATCGGGGAAGTTCTGTGCTGGCCGTGTCCGTCCGACACAGCCGGTCACAGATCGCTGTAAACGGCCAATCACAGCGGCCGTTTACAGCGAGATCGGCGTGTCCAATGAGAGATGATCTCATATGGAAACATATGAGATCATCTGTCAGCGCTGCTCTCCCTCCTCACACAGACAGCGTGTGGGGAGAAAGAGATCAACAGCTGCAGCGCCGTAAGTAAAAAAAAAAAAACGAAATGTGCGATCTGTCCCCATCTGTGTCCCCATCCACCTGTCCCCATCCACCTGTCCCCATCTGTGTCCCCATCCACCTGTCACCATCTGTGTCCCCATCCACATGTCACCATCTGTGTCCCCATCCACCTGTCCCCATCCACCTGTCACCATCTGTGTCCCCATCCACCTGTCACCATCTGTCTCCCCATCCACCTGTCCCCATCCACCTGTCCCCATCCATCTGTCCCCATCTGTGTCCCCATCCATCTGTCCCCATCTGTGTCCCCATCCACCTGTCCCCATCTGTGTCCCCATCCACCTGTCCCCATCCACCTGTCCCCATCTGTGTCCCCATCCACCTGTCCCCGTCCATCTGTCCCCATCTGTGTCCACATCCATCTGTCCCCATCAGTGTCCCCATCCACCTGTCCCCATCTGTGTCCCCATCCACCTGTCCCCATCCTCCTGTCCCCATCTGTGTCCCCATCCACCTGTCCCCATCTGTGTCCCCATCCACCTGTCCCCATCCACCTGTCCCCATCTGTGTCCCCATCCACCTGTCCCCATCCATCTGTCCCCATCTGTGTCCCCATCCATCTGTCCCATCTGTGTCCCCATCCATCTGTCCCCATCTTTGTCCCCAGTGCACCTGTCCCCAGTGCACCTGTCCCCAGTGCCATTTGCCAGTGCCATCTGTCATCAGTGCCACGTGTCATCAGTGCCACGTCAGTGCCATCTTTCATCAGTGCCACATATTAGTGCCATCTGTCATCAGTGGCATCTGTCATCAGTGGCATCTGTCATCAGTGCCACCTGTCAGTGTCACGTGCCATCTGTTTATCAGTGTCACGTGTCATCAATGCCACGTATCAGTGCCATCTGTCATCAGTGTCACGTGTCATCAATGCCACGTATCAGTGCCATCTGTCATCAGTGTCACGTGTCATCAGTGCCACGTGTCGGTGCCATGTGTCATCAATGCCACCTGTCATAAGTCATCGTTAAAAAT
>JAQSEC010001417.1:129611-134535 GCA_028564925.1 Lithobates sylvaticus | reverse complement strand
AATGAAATAAAATAATAATAAAAGGACCTGCCATAATAAAAAGGTCTAGTAGAGCAGGGGTCATCAACCCCTGGGCCGCGGCCCACTACCGGGCTGTAGCGTCTTTGCAGCTGGGCCGCGGCGGGGGCTGTAAGGCACCGATGGATCAGAGACGAAAGCGGGCGAATAAGACAAGCGGGCTGGCGAGCGGAGATGACATCTCTCTCCGCCCGCCTAGCATCACCGTTCTTCCGCCCTCACAGCGTGCGGAATGTCGGCGGTGCGGCGGGGAGCAAAGAGATGACCTCATCTCTCCCTGCCCGCCTAGTTTTACCGCTCTTCCGCCCTCACAGCATAAAGAATGTCGGAGGTGCGGCGGGGAGCAGAGAGATGATATCATCTCTCACCGCCTGCCCCGCATCTCTGCTCTCCTCACTGAAGAAAGACCACTAAACCAGTGTCACCAATGCAGTGACAAGCCTCATCTGGTGGCACTGGCAGGTGATGTGGCATTCCTCATCTGGTGGCACAGGCAGGTGATATGGCATTCCTCAACTGGTGACAGGCAGCGTGGCATTCCTCATCTGATGGCACAGGCAGGTGACATGGCAAGTGGCATTCCTCATCTGGTGGCACAGGCAGGTGACATGGCAAGTGGCATTCCTCATCTGGTGGCAGGCAAGCGTGGCAAGTGGCATTCCTCATCTGGTGGAAAGCGTGGCAAGTGGCATTCCTCATCTGGTGGCACAGGCAAGTGTGGCAAGTGGAATTCCTCATCTGGTGGCACAGGCAGGTGACGTGGCAAGTGGCATTCCTTATCTGGTGGCAGGCAAGCGTGGCAAGTGGCATTTCTCATCTGGTGGCAGGCAGCGTGGCAAGTGGCATTCCTCATCTGGTGGCAGGCAGCGTGGCAAGTGGCATTCCTCATCTGGTGGCAAGTGGCATTTCTCATCTGGTGGCAGGCAGCGTGGCAAGTGGCATTCCTCATCTGGTGGCAGGCGACGTGGAAAGTGACACACTCAGGGCTCCCACTGATTCTGCATTATGGTGAGTTTAACTATTTAATTTATATTACAATGTAAATCAATCATTCTGACACCATACCAACCATGGTGCCGTGATGATTGAAGTACCAACAGCAGAACACCAGCTATTGCCCCGATAAATTGCCTGCAAAATTTTACCCCCCCGCATGTGCGTACCATCAAAACCCCCCCCCCCCCCACAGGCCTTGGCACAAATTTCTTCCACCCAGCTGGTCCCCGGTACCAAAAGGGTTGGGGACCACTGTAGTAGAGGACTTGGACCCTACTGTGGCAGAGAGGATCCCCCTCATCCTCCTATTGTTTTATGCCAGGAAGGTTGACACTATGTGCTGGAAGAAATCCTCTCCTCCCACTATCTAATTTTGGAACTAACTTGTGAACTCAGACTTGCTTCTATAAAAGGGACACCTACCACAACAGGGGTCGCCCCAAAAGGTTCTTCGAGGTCTGGTAATGCTGGCTAGATGATGCCTCCACAGCTACTACAGCACCTACCCTCTGACATATATCTTATCCTTTTATTGTTGAAGTGGTCATAAAAGTGTTTGTTTTCCTCTCTCATCTGGGGCATGGGGTTGACTTTCCTTTTTGTCATTGTCTATTGTTTTCCAGGGCGATACTAATCCTTACTGTGTCAGCTTTTTTTTGTGCTGGAGCCACACATCATATGATTCATAGGGAATTGTATTGAATTATATTTGTTAATTTTTACGGTTTTCAGCCCTTTGTATGGGCCCACACCTTCTATTTTATTTTTCTTCATTTGCTATCTCTAAACTGCATAATAAAAAAGATAGATTAAAAAAAAAAAAAAAAAACAGCAAAAAAACAATACAAATATGCTGACACCATTCAAAAGAAAAATTCTGTCTGGGAAAATGTATTGCATTTCCCAATTTGTCTATTGTTTATGCTCTCTCAATTGGACAGTTCTATATCCTTGTTAGATATTTGTAGCCAATACCTCCTTGGTCTTATCAATGTATAGATAAGTACAGCATTTCACCGAAAATAAAGATTCATACTTATATTTGCTTAGGTTAAAATAGGGTTTTGTGTGCTAATTGTCCAACAGTTTTTTTCAATTTGCATAGGGACGTTGAAGACGGCCATAGACGGATCGATTTTCTTTCCTGCTACCACAGTAGAAAATTGCTTGATGTTTATTTTTATTTTTTATCCCCATCATAGACAGGGCCGGTACCAGGATTTTTGTTTAACCCCCCCCATCCATCCAGCACACCTATGTGTTCGCTCCTCCCTGCTCCAGCATGTCCAATGCTCTCCAGGCTCTGACAGCTCCATTGCTTTCCAGCAAGCACCCCGGCTGTCTAATTTTGTCCTGGTCTTCCCCAGGAACATTTGGAAGTAGAGGTGGTCCATCATGCAGGTTCAGTCCTCATCAGTTGGAGAACAAGCGTTGATTCAGGACCATAGACAGCATCGTCCAGCAGCCGCCAGGAGGGCAGGTTGTACGGGGGTCTGGCCAGGGTGGCATACATGCTCTACCACGTTTCCCAGTGCCCGGCGTTCAGTGCTCACAGGGACACCTACCTCCGCTGAGCCAGCTCCATCATCCTGTTGTGTGTGTGCTGGACTGGGAGACCCAAGCTTACTTTTAGCTGGGCGGTGCAGGGGTCAATGCCATGGCCGCAATGATATACAAGGCGGCAGGATGGGCAGACTACACTAGGCCGCTAGACAGGTTCCGGGAGCTGGGGGGAAGTGTGTATGCCACTCCGCTTCCTGGAGTATGGATCCAGCAAACTGTTCGTGGATAGGAGTGGCTATCTGTGTACTGCCCTTGTGGTCCTGCTGTGGGGCACAGAAGGCGGTGGCACCCCTGACTGATGCGCACTCTAGGCTGACGTCTAACTTGCCTATAGGTAGCGCCGGTGCAGTGCCATAGAATGAGATTTGCCATAGAATGAGATGCTCCGCCTCCATCACATCTTATTGGCTCACAATCAGTCTCACTTTGGCTATCATAGGGAGAGGATCTCCTTCCTGTGATAGCTGGACCTGCACGGAGCTCTCCGTGTCCCGGTCCAGCCCGGTGGATGGCTCATCTCTGTCACTGGAGGTAGAAGCAGTGCAGGGCACATAGGAAGGAGGAGGAGTAGGAGGGGGGGGGGTGAGGGGCACACACCAATCATATCTGCAGAACTGGGCAAGCAGTCCCATGTGAAAGGACCTGTGGACGACGGGCACGTTGCAGCCCCAGGTGCCAGGGTGTCCAGTGATAACAATCACCAGACAGAGAGAGAGGAAGGTACAGTCATCTGCAAAGCCTGCTTTCTGCTTAAACGCTTCACATCCCATTATATATTCACTGCTAAATAAGACTGTTCACAGGAAAAACCACCCCCCCCCTGCAACCCCAACCCCCACCCGTTCACCATTCATTCTGCACGGGGCTTTGTAAGTAGAGTAGAAGTCAGAGCATTGCGGTGCCCATCCAGGGGAAGTCTCCTAGCTGGACGCTCCAGCATTTACAGGTTCAAGAATTAAAAAGCCGCTCTCTCGCTAGCAGTGTGCAGGAGTTAATGGCTCGGCCAGCTGCTCAGAATCTCCCCCCGTCTAGGACAATGAGAGCGAATGGCAGCGGCGGAATGTAGTAAAGATCTTCTGCCTTTTCAATAGACTGAATGCAGAGAAGCTCCAGCTTGGAATCCTCCTGCGGATTCCTCAGCTGCTGCTGCTGCTGCATGGGGGTGACGGTGATAAAGATACAAGCGGCACAAAACATTTTCCGTGCTTTTGCAAAAGTGTCACTCAGCACTTTGAGCCATCCCTTAAAACCACAACTCAAATCGCCTATTTAGCTCCTATAGAGCTCCGTGCAGGTCCAGCTATCACAGGGAGGAGATCCTCTCCCTATGATAGCCAAAGTGAGACTGATTGTGAGCCAATAGGATGTGACGGAGGCGGAGCATCTCATTCTATGGCAAATCTCATTCTATGGCACTGCACCGGCTGCAAGCTCACATGGCTTTCTGCCTTCTACTACGGTAGCCCGGCTAGATAAAACAGTTCAGCTGATAGCGCCCCGCCTACCGATCTCTTTCCGCGTTACTTATTGGAAAAGCCGCCTAGCTACGCCAGTCCGCATAGCGTAAATGCCACGCCCCTCCACACGCCGCCTCTTGAAGCGATGTGTCTGTAGGCGCGCTCCCGTGTCTATTCACAACCCCAGTGCGCCTGCTGAGGAGACATGCGCGCTCCCGACGCACAGTCTTTTTATTGTTAGCCTCACTAGTATTGTATTCCCTCTTGTAGATGAAAAGAGCCATTAAAACAGAAAGAAATCACATCTATTTAGGACAAGTTTACATTGGCGCCAAAAGCAGACGTTTATACGGGTATTCCGAGCAACCTATCACAATGGTGTGCGTAGCAGCGAGCGATGACATCACATCGCACCACAAATCATCCGTCATCTGTTGTTTGGCTACCGTTACCGCTTCCCAAACGCCTCTATGTAAACGCACTGCAAACACGCCACAAATGCCTCACAAATGACTGTGGTGTTTTCTAACGCGTTTGTGATGCGTCCAGAAAGCGTTCATAGCTGAGATCGTACAAGCAGTGCTGATCCTGACCTCCCTGGGGCCCTAAGCAAAATTCTGCTAAGGGGCCCTCTACCTGACCCATGATGCCGTGAGCATAGGTGCCCAGAGAGCCTCCCTCCTTACATTAGGGTCCTCAGAGAGCCTCCCCTTACGTCAGGGCCCCTAGAAAGCCTCCCCTTACGTCAGGGTCCCCAGAGGGCTCCCCTTACATCAGTGTCCTCAGAGAGCCCCTCCTCAAATCAGGGTCCCCAGAGAGCCTCCCCCTACATCAGGATCCCCAGAGAGACTTCCTTAAATCCTCACCGCGCCAATCATTGCAGCCTCACC
>JAQSEC010001417.1:109611-124611 GCA_028564925.1 Lithobates sylvaticus | reverse complement strand
GTAATTTTAGCAGTAGACCTCCTCCGTGAATCTAATGTGGTATCATGTAAAGGCTTTTAAAGGCTTTTAAAAATGTATGTAGTTTGTCGCCACTGCGTGTTTGTGCGCAATTTTAAAGCATGTCGTGTTTGGTATCCATGTACTCGGCCTAAGATCATATTTTTTATTTCATCAAAAATTTGAGCAATATAGTGTGTTTTAGTGCATTAAAATAAAAAAAAAAGTGTATTTTTTCCACAAAAAATGCGTTTGAAAAATCGCTGCGCAAATACTGTGTGGAAAAAAAAAAATGCAACACCCACCATTTTAATCTGTAGGGCCTTTGCTTTAACATTATATATAGTGTTTGGGGGTTCAACGTAATTTTCTTGCAAAAAAAAAATATGTTTTCATGTAAACAAAAAGTGTCAGAAAGGGCTTTGTCTACAAGTGGTTAGAAGAGTGGGTGACGTGTGACATAGGCTTCTAAATGTTGTGCATAAAATGCCAGGACAGTTCAAACCCCCCCCCCAAATGACCCCATTTTGGAAAGTAGACACCCCAAGCTATTTGATGAGAGCAATGTTGAGCCCATTAAATATTTTTTTTTTTTGTCCCAAGAGATTGAATAATGAAAAAAAAAAAAATATATATTTTTTTTTACAAAAAGTTGTCACAAAATGATATATTGCTCAAACATGTCATGGGCATATGTGGAAATACACCCCAAAATACATTCTGTTGCTTCTCCTGAGTACGGGGATACCACATGTGTGGGACTTTTTGGGAGCCTAGCTGCGTACGGAACCCCAAAAACCAATCACCGCCTTCAGGCTTTCTAAGGGTGTAATTTTTTTATTTCACTTCTCACTGCCAATCACAGTTTCGGAGGCCATGGAATGCCCAGATGGCATAAAACCCCCCAAAATGACCCCATTTTGGAAAGTAGACACCCCAAGCTATTTGCTGAGAGGTATTGTGAGTATTTTGCAGATGTCGCTTTTTGTCACAAAGTTTTGAAAATTGAAAAAAGAAAAAAAAATTTTTTTTTTTCTTTACTTTCTTCATTTTCAAAAACAAATGAGAGCTGTAAAATACTCACCATGCCTCTCAACAAATAGCTTGGGGTGTCTACTTTCCAAAATGGGGTCATTTGGGGGGTTTTGTGCTATTTTGGCATTTTATGGCCTTCGAAACGGTGATAGGTAGTGAGGAGTGAAATCAAAAATTTGCACCCTTAGAAATCCTGAAGGCGGTGCTTGGGTTTCGGGGCCCCGTACGCGGCTAGGCTCCCAAAAAGTCCCACACATGTGGTATCCCCATACTCAGGAGAAGCAGCAAAATGTATTTTGGGGTGCAATTCCACATATAACTATGGCATGTGTGAGCAATATATCATTTAGTGACAACTTTTTGAAAAAAAAAAAAATCTTTTTTATTTTTTTATTTATTCAATCACTTGGGACTAAAAAAAAAAAATATTCAATGGGCTCAACATGCCTCTCAGCAAATAGCTTGGGGTGTCTACTTTCCAAAATGGGGTCATTTGGGGGGGTTTTGTACTTCTCTGCCATTTTAGCACCTCAAGAAATGAAATAGGCAGTCATAAATTAAAAGCGGTGTAAATTCCAGAAAATGTACTCTAGTTTGTAGACGCTATAACTTTTGCGCAAACCAATAAATATACGCTTATTGGCATTTTTTTTACTAAAGACATGTGGCTGAATACATTTTGGCCCAAATGTTTGACTAAAATTGAGTTTATTAGATTTTTTTTATAACAAAAAGTAGAAAATCTCTTTTTTTTTCAAAATTTTCGCTCTTTTTCCGTTTATATCTCAAAAAATAAAAATCACAGAGGCAATCAAATACCATCAAAAGAAAGCTCTATTTGTGGGAAGAAAAGGACGCAAATTTCGTTTGGTTACAAAATTGCATGACCGCGCAATTACCAGTTAAAGTAGTGCAGTGCGAAATTGAAAAAAGACCTCTGGTCCTTTGGCTGCCAAATGGTCCGGGGCTGAAGTGGTTAAGGACCAGAGGTCTTTTTTCAATTTCGCACTGCACTACTTTAACTGGTAATTGTGCGGTCATGCAATTTTGTAACGAAACGAAATTTGCGTCCTTTTCTTCCCACAAATAGAGCTTTCTTTTGATGGTATTTGATTGCCTCTGTGATTTTTATTTTTTGCGATATAAACGGAAAAAAAAAAAAAGAGCGAAAATTTTGAAAAAAAAAGAGATTTTCTACTTTTTGTTATAAGAAAAATCTAATAAACTCAATTTTAGTCAAACATTTGGGCCAAAATGTATTCAGCCACATGTCTTTAGTAAAAAAAATGCCAATAAGCGTATATTTATTGGTTTGCGCAAAAGTTATAGCGTCTACAAACTAGAGTACATTTTCTGGAATTTACACCGCTTTTAATTTATGACTGCCTATTTCATTTCTTGAGGTGCTAAAATGGCAGAGAAGTACAAAACCCCCCCAAATGACCCCATTTTGGAAAGTAGACACCCCAAGCTATTTGCTGAGAGGCATGTTGAGCCCATTGAATATTTTTTTTTTTAGTCCCAAGTGATTGAATAAAGACAAAAATAAAAAATAATTTTTTTTTTTTTTCTTCAAAAAGTTGTCACTAAATGATATATTGCTCACACATGCCATAGTTATATGTGGAATTGCACCCCAAAATACATTTTGCTGCTTCTCCTGAGTATGGGGATACCACATGTGTGGGACTTTTTGGGAGCCTAGCCGCGTACGGGGCCCCGAAACCCAAGCACCGCCTTCAGGATTTCTAAGGGTGCAAATTTTTGATTTCACTCCTCACTACCTATCACAGTTTCGAAGGCCATAAAATGCCAAAATAGCACAAAACCCCCCCAAATGACCCCATTTTGGAAAGTAGACACCCCAAGCTATTTGTTGAGAGGCATGGTGAGTATTTTAAAGCTCTCATTTGTTTTTGAAAATGAAGAAAGTAAATAAAAAAAAAAAAAAATTTTTTTTTCTTTTTTCAATTTTCAAAACTTTGTGACAAAAAGCGACATCTGCAAAATACTCACAATACCTCTCAGCAAATAGCTTGGGGTGTCTACTTTCCAAAATGGGGTCATTTTGGGGGGTTTTATGCCATCTGGGCATTCCATGGCCTCCGAAACTGTGATTGGCAGTGAGAAGTGAAATAAAAAAATTACTCCCTTAGAAAGCCTGAAGGCGGTGCTTGGTTTTTGGGGTTCCGTACGCAGCTAGGCTCCCAAAAAGTCCCACACATGTGGTATCCCCGTACTCAGGAGAAGCAACAGAATGTATTTTGGGGTGTATTTCCACATATGCCCATGACATGTTTGAGCAATATATCATTTAGTGACAACTTTTTGTAAAAAAAATATATATATTTTTTTTTTTTTTTTCATTATTCAATCTCTTGGGACAAAAAAAAAAAATATTTAATGGGCTCAACATTGCTCTCAGCAAATAGCTTGGGGTGTCTACTTTCCAAAATGGGGTCATTTGGGGGGGGTTTGAACTGTCCTGGCATTTTATGCACAACATTTAGAAGCCTATGTCACACGTCACCCACTCTTCTAACCACTTGAAGACAAAGCCCTTTCTGACACTTTTTGTTTACATGAAAACATATTTTTTTTTTTTGCAAGAAAATTACGTTGAACCCCCAAACACTATATATATTGTTAAAGCAAAGGCCCTACAGATTAAAATGGTGGGTGTTGCATTTTTTTTTTCCACACAGTATTTGCGCAGCGATTTTTCAAACGCATTTTTTGTGGAAAAAATACACTTTTTTTTATTTTAATGCACTAAAACACACTATATTGCTCAAATTTTTGATGAAATAAAAAATATGATCTTAGGCCGAGTACATGGATACCAAACACGACATGCTTTAAAATTGCGCACAAACACGCAGTGGCGACAAACTACATACATTTTTAAAAGCCTTTAAAAGCCTTTACATGATACCACATTAGATTCACGGAGGAGGTCTACTGCTAAAATTACTGCCCTCGATCTGACCTTCGCGGTGATACCTCACATGCATGCTGCAATTGCTGTTTACATATGACGCCAGACCAACGCTTGTGTACGCCTTTGCGCAAGAGAAGGGGGGCAGGGGTGCTTTTTTTTTTTTTTTTTAGTTTTTTTTTTTTTTATTTAGCTTTTTTATTCTATTTTTAAACTGTTCCTTCCATTTTTTTTCTTTGTTATGATTTTTATTGTTATCTCAGGGAATGTAAATATCCCCTATGATAGCAATAGGCAGTGACAGGTACTCTTTTTTTGAAAAAATTGGGGTCTATTAGACCCTAGATCTTTCCTCTGCCCTCAAAGCATCTGACCACACCAAGATTGGTGTGATAAAATGCTTTCCCAATTTCCCAATGGCGCGGTTTATATCCGGGAGGGGGGACATTCCCTCCTACTGCTTGTAAAAGCAGTCTAGAGGCTAATTACCCGCTAGAATTGCTTTTACATGAAAGCCGATCACTGGCTGAAAAGAATGATACCAAGATGATACCTAAACCTGCAGGCATCATTCTGGTATAACCATTCAAAGTCCAGCAACATACTGGACATATATTGTAATCTTTTTTTTTTTCATGCAGCCTCTTGGCTGAACGAAAAAAAGAGATTGATTGGTGGGTATGCCCACCATTAGAATACCTCCCTTCATCCACCCACTTCTAATGATGGGCATACATGCACCATTTATATATGCCGATGCATGGGGGCATCCTCCCGCAAAAGTTATGCCGTGTACACACGGTCGGAATTTCGACCGTATGTACGTGGCATTAGGAGCCAATCGCTCCTCCGCCCCCCCTGCTGCCCCCATGCTTCGGCACATATGCTCTTTTTTTTTAACTGTGGTGGTGAAATCACCTCCTACAGCGTTGGAGTCGCGGCTTTATGTATCGTGGGAGCAAACGCTGTTGCTGTCAAGATAAATAAATCCGCGCTGCAACTGAATGGCGCACCTGAAAACAAAAAAATGCTTAACACTAAAACACAGTAAACAAAATTACATACCTGAAAAGCAAGATAAAACATGATAAAACATAATAAAACATTGCAGAATAGAATGGAGTAAAAAAAGAGCAACAATAGAGAGAGAGAGAGAAACAATAAAACGACAACTATTTTTGTTTTTTTTTTTTTTTTTGAGATTCACAGGTAAAAAAGCTCCTGACTGTTAGCGACTGAATCAAAACGCTACCACAAAAAAAATGTTAGCGATCGCAGGGATCAGGCCTGACTCTGCGAACACTGCAGTTATGTGTGCTTAGTGTTTTGTAAGTGACAGTGATCGATCGATACTGCACTTGGGTGGGCTGGGCTGGGCGGGGCGGAGGGGGAAAACGCAGGTGCTAGCAGGTATCTGGGCTGATCCCGCTAACAATGCGTTTTTTTGGAACCCTAAACTGCTGGGACGCTAGTATAGATCTGATCAGATCAGATATTGATCTGTTCAGATACTATACCACTAAGGGAGGTGTATGCTTTGCGCGTGGGTGTTTGCGGTACTGGCACTAACCTGGGGCGACGCAGACCTTATTTGACCCTAAAACCTAATTGATATCACCCGCCGGGCGATCAGGGGGTTAAACCGTTATTGGGTAATAAATGGCGGGTGCCCTGACAGTATAAAAAACAAGCTAACTAACCAGCGTCACCCGTAACAGTAATACAAAAAAAAACTGGTTACCTAGCGACACTAATGCAGCGATCAGAAAAACGATCGCTTAGTGACACTGGCAAAAGGGGGTGAAAGGGTTAACTAGGGGCAATCAGGGGGTTAAACCTTTATTAGGTAATATATGGGGGTACCTGACGCTATATAAAAACCTGACGGGGAACCTAAATAACGAAATAACTAACTGGCTAACCAGCGTCACCAGTGACATTTTATACGGTGATCACTGGTGAAAGGGTTAACTCTAGGGGCAATCAGGGGGTTAAAACCTTTATTTAGGTTGTAATATGGGGGTACCTGACCTATAAACCTATTTATGAACCTATATAAACATGGCGGTTAACCTAAAAAAAAACTGGTTACCTAGCGACACTAATGCAGCGATCAGAAAAACGATCGCTTAGTGACACTGGCAAAAGGGGGTGAAAGGGTTAACTAGGGGCAATCAGGGGGTTAAACCTTTATTAGGTAATATATGGGGGTACCTGACGCTATATAAAAACCTGACGGGGAACCTAAATAACGAAATAACTAACTGGCTAACCAGCGTCACCAGTGACAGTTATACGGTGATTACTGGTGAAAGGGTTAACTCTAGGGGCAATCAGGGGGTTAAAACCTTTATTTAGGTTGTAATATGGGGGTACCTGACCTATAAAACTATTTATGAACCTATATAAAACATGGCGGTTAAAATAAAAAAAAAAATGGTTACCTAGCGACACAATGCAGCGATCAGAAAAACGATCGCTTAGTGACACTGGCAAAAGGGGGTGAAGGGGTTAACTAGGGGCAATCAGGGGGTTAAACCTTTATTAGGGGGGGGGGTAGGGGGCTACCTAGGACCTAAAACTAACTGCCCTGACAGTTATTACAGTCACACTGACACTAAATGCAGTGATCAGTAAATAAATGATCACTGCAATTAGTGACACTGTGACTGGGGGGGGAGGGGGTGATCTGGGGGGTGATCTGGGGGTGACAGGGGGGTGGATTGTGTGCCTATGTGTACTGGTGTCAGTGTACTGTTTGTGCACTAACCTTTACATGTTCTCTGCTCGGCGTTCCGGTCACATAGACCGGCGCACCGAGCGTGACATCACTTCCGCCTTCCTGTCTATACAATAGACAGGAAGGGGAAGCTTTTCATTCGCCAGGAGCGATCGCGAGGGGGTGGCCAGAAACCACTGGCCGTCCCCTCGTCCCGGATCGCTCCTGAAGCGATGCCGACCGTCCCCGCCGGCGGAGGGGGGTCCGATCGGACCCCCCAACCGCCTGAAGAATGGCACGTACAGGTACGTGGTTCTGCCTGTACGTGCCATTCTGCCGACGTATATCTACATGGGGCGGTCGGCAAGTGGTTAAGTCCTGATGACCGGCAGAAGACGGCAGAAGACGGCAGAAGAGGACAGAAGAGGACAGAAGAGGACAGAAGACAAAAGCCAAATAGAAAAACATAAAAATGTAAATACCCCTATGACAATAAATTATTAAAATGATTTAGCAATATACAACATGTCTTTAAAAATATACCTATTTCCTGTAGCCGATGATCAGCCAAAACATTATGACCACCTCATGAAAAAAAAAAAAAATAAATAATAATACAAACAATTTTGAAAAAGAAAAATCAGCCAAAATATTATGACCACCCCATGAAAAAAATAAATAAAAAAAAATTATTTTTGAAAAAAATGTTCAGCCAAAACATTACCACCACCCCATGAAAAAAAAATACTAAAAAATAAATATTTTGAAAAAGAAAAATCATGATCAGCCAAAACATTATCACCATCTGATGATCAGACAAAATATTATGACCACCCCCATTAAAAAAAAATAATAATTTTTGAAAAAAATGTTCAGCCAAAACATTTTGACCACCCCACGATCAGCCAAAACATTATGACCACCCCATGAAAATAAAATAATAATAAAAAAATAAATATTTTGAAAAAGAAAAATCATCATCAGCCAAAACATTATGACCAGCCCATGATCAGCCAAAACATTATGACCACCACATGAAAAAAAAAAAATAATAAAAATAATTTTTGAAAAAAAATACTTGAAGTAATTGTAGCTGTATTAGTGCAATTGTGACAGAGAAAATTGAGTACTATCTGTGACACTTTTTTTTATTTGCACTAACATATCATTTTTCATAGACCTAAGACCTTGAAGAAGGGGGACACACCCCGAAAGCTCGTCCATGAAAAATGATGTTAGTGCAAATAAAAAAGTATCACGGACAGTACTCAATTTTCTCTGAAAAAAAAAAAAAAAAAAATTGTATAAAAAAAAATTTTTTTTGAAAAAAAATAAATTTTTGTTTGAAAAAAAAAATTTGAAAAAAAAAAAGTTTGTTTGAAAAAAAAAAAATTTGGGGAAAAATATGTTCAGCTCTTTCAGCTAATGATGGAACTTCAACTTTTTACTACTATTTATACTTTTTAAAATATGCTTTTTAACACTTTTCACAGTTACTCCAGCCACTCCAGTAGGTGGAGGCAAGAACACTTCACACAATTTCAACAGAAATTGTAGCTTTCCTAGTTAATCTATCTATCTTATTTTTGTCAATTTAAATAATAATTATTTTGCTGACAATATCACCGCAAGAAGCTGTTACTTACCTAGAAAAGAATGATATCTGTATTCGATTGTTTATGTAAAAGCAGCAGGCTGGTAGCAGAAATGGAAACATTTTATCTCTGATCTGTTAGGAATTGTATGCATTGTATGCATTGTATAGATTTGGCAGAGCCGAGCGCTGGAGCCATAGCAACCGATCAACCAATCACAGATCTTCCTAGAAATTTCAAACTGATGCAGGAGAAATGTTGTGGCAGTTGCAGTTGCCTAGCAACATAACTGATGACCTCACAGTGCAGGTCACATGGCCAATGACACTACAGTTCAGCTGCACCTGAGTTAGCCAGTCAGTCTACGGATTGAAGGCAAGCCTGAAGGTTGGTTTCTATTGAGCTCCAGGAGAAATTAGATTTTTTTGGAGAATGAACCGTATCATTAAAAAAATGTAATCTGTTCCTCAATTAATCATCAAAAGGTACATTTATGATCCATTATATTTAGAAGTATTGCATTGTATCTTCTTATTGGTAAACAATAGATTATATATCCCCCCTATTGGTGACCAGTGGCTTATATTCCACACCATCACTGTGTATCCAAAAAGGATATAAAATGTATTTGTGTGTAGTGCTGTATGATGGAGTAGTTATCAGACTATCACAGCACTGACACATAGGAATGAATAGGGATTACGTCTCATAGTCAACTGGTTAAAGTTTATCTATAGACACAGGTGCACTGTGACGACCAGTTTATGAAGCTGCGATCTGAGTGCTTCACTGGCGATCTGTGTCAGAATTCACAGTCCCTGATTCACCAGCTCAGAGGTGGAGAATCGGGGAGTGAAGAGGGAATGTGGGGGGATCTGAGGAGGAAAGAGGAAGATAATTAACTTCCTTGTGCCTCGTTCAGACCCCCCCAACACTGTAACCATGTCCCCCTATTTTATATATATAGTTAGAGTATGTATGTATATATATATATATATAATGTGTGTGTGTATATATACACACATGTATATATAATGTGTGTGTGTATACATGTATATATTATGTAGGGGGACTCTTTATTTTATTAACATTAAATCACACCGTCTGTCCGTGTATTGAGCGGTGATAATCTATCACTGCTTAATAAACTGACATCTCTGTGTTTCTGTGAATTTCTGGTGCTGTAATCTCGTAAAGTCTCACGAGATTCCAGTATCAGGGGCCGTTCTCCAGTGTTAGAAGCATTTGTAGATCTCTTCACTCCTCCAAGATCTACTCCGCTTCATAAACTGGCACACAGAAGAGAAAAATCTCCTCTGTGAATGCCGGAGAATGAAGCAGTGAATAGGATTTCACTGTTTCATAAATGGACACCTAAATGTCTTTTTTTATTTTGCAGCAGAAGAGGACGACCGTCAGCAGAAGAGGACGACCGAAGAGGACGACCGTCAGCAGAAGAGGACGACCGAAGAGGACGACCGTCAGCAGAAGAGGACGACCGAAGAGGACGACCGTCAGCAGAAGAGGACGACCGAAGAGGACGACCGAAGAGGACGACCGTCAGCAGAAGAGGACGACCGAAGAGGACGACCGTCAGCAGAAGAGGACGACCGAAGAGGACGACCGTCAGCAGAAGAGGACGACCGAAGAGGACGACCGTCAGCAGAAGAGGACGACCGTCAGCAGAAGAGGACGACCGTCAGCAGAAGAGGACGACCGTCAGCAGAAGAGGACGACCGAAGAGGACGACCGTCAGCAGAAGAGGACGACCGAAGAGGACGACCGTCAGCAGAAGAGGACGACCGTCAGCAGAAGAGGACGACCGTCAGCAGAAGAGGAGGACCGTCAGCAGAAGAGGAGGACCGTCAGCAGAAGAGGAGGACCGTCAGCAGAAGAGGAGGACCGTCAGCAGAAGAGGAGGACCGTCAGCAGAAGAGGAGGACCGTCAGCAGAAGAGGAGGACCGTCAGCAGAAGAGGAGGACCGTCAGCAGAAGAGGACGACCGTCAGCAGAAGAGGACGACCGTCAGCAGAAGAGGACGACCGTCAGCAGAAGAGGACGACCGTCAGCAGAAGAGGAGGACCGTCAGCAGAAGAGGAGGACCGTCAGCAGAAGAGGAGGACCGTCAGCAGAAGAGGAGGACCGTCAGCAGAAGAGGAGGACCGTCAGCAGAAGAGGAGGACCGTCAGCAGAAGAGGAGGACCGTCAGCAGAAGAGGAGGACCGTCAGCAGAAGAGGACGACCGTCAGCAGAAGAGGACGACCGTCAGCAGAAGAGGAGGACCGTCAGCAGAAGAGGAGGACCCGTCAGCAGAAGAGGAGGACCGTCAGCAGAAGAGGAGGACCGTCAGCAGAAGAGGAGGACCGTCAGCAGAAGAGGAGGACCGTCAGCAGAAGAGGAGGACCGTCAGCAGAAGAGGAGGACCGTCAGCAGAAGAGGAGGACCGTCAGCAGAAGAGGAGGACCGTCAGCAGAAGAGGACGACCGAAGAGGACCGTCAGCAGAAGAGGAGGACCGTCAGCAGAAGAGGAGGACCGTCAGCAGAAGAGGAGGACCGTCAGCAGAAGAGGAGGACCGTCAGCAGAAGAGGAGGACCCGTCAGCAGAAGAGGAGGACCGTCAGCAGAAGAGGAGGACCGAAGAGGACGGACCGTCAGCAGAAGAGGACGACCGTCAGCAGAAGAGGACGACCGTCAGCAGAAGAGGACGACCGTCAGCAGAAGAGGACGACCGTCAGCAGAAGAGGACGACCGTCAGCAGAAGAGGAGGACCGTCAGCAGAAGAGGACGACCGAAGAGGACGACCGTCAGCAGAAGAGGACGACCGAAGAGGACGACCGTCAGCAGAAGAGGACGACCGTCAGCAGAAGAGGACGACCGTCAGCAGAAGAGGACGACCGTCAGCAGAAGAGGACGACCGTCAGCAGAAGAGGAGGACCGTCAGCAGAAGAGGAGGACCGTCAGCAGAAGAGGAGGACCGTCAGCAGAAGAGGAGGACCGTCAGCAGAAGAGGAGGACCGTCAGCAGAAGAGGATGACCGTCAGCAGAAGAGGAGGACCGTCAGCAGAAGAGGAGGACCGTCAGCAGAAGAGGACGACCGTCAGCAGAAGAGGACGACCGTCAGCAGAAGAGGACGACCGTCAGCAGAAGAGGACGACCGTCAGCAGAAGAGGACGACCGTCAGCAGAAGAGGACGACCGTCAGCAGAAGAGGACGACCGTCAGCAGAAGAGGAGGACCGTCAGCAGAAGAGGAGGACCGTCAGCAGAAGAGGAGGACCGTCAGCAGAAGAGGAGGACCGTCAGCAGAAGAGGAGGACCGTCAGCAGAAGAGGAGGACCGTCAGCAGAAGAGGAGGACCGTCAGCAGAAGAGGAGGACCGTCAGCAGAAGAGGAGGACCGTCAGCAGAAGAGGAGGACCGTCAGCAGAAGAGGAGGACCGTCAGCAGAAGAGGAGGACCGTCAGCAGAAGAGGAGGACCGTCAGCAGAAGAGGAGGACCGTCAGCAGAAGAGGACGACCGTCAGCAGAAGAGGACGACCGAAGAGGACCGTCAGCAGAAGAGGAGGACCGTCAGCAGAAGAGGAGGACCGTCAGCAGAAGAGGAGGACCGTCAGCAGAAGAGGAGGACCGAAGAGGACGGACCGTCAGCAGAAGAGGACGACCGTCAGCAGAAGAGGACGACCGTCAGCAGAAGAGGAGGACCGTCAGCAGAAGAGGAGGACCGTCAGCAGAAGAGGAGGACCGTCAGCAGAAGAGGAGGACCGTCAGCAGAAGAGGAGGACCGTCAGCAGAAGAGGAGGACCGTCAGCAGAAGAGGCGGACCGTCAGCAGAAGAGGACGACCGAAGAGGACGGACCGTCAGCAGAAGAGGAGGACCGTCAGCAGAAGAGGAGGACCGTCAGCAGAAGAGGAGGACCGTCAGCAGAAGAGGAGGACCGTCAGCAGAAGAGGAGGACCGTCAGCAGAAGAGGACGACCGTCAGCAGAAGAGGAGGACCGTCAGCAGAAGAGGAGGACAGTCAGCAGAAGAGGAGGACAGTCAGCAGAAGAGGAGGACAGTCAGCAGAAGAGGAGGACCGTCAGCAGAAGAGGAGGACCTTCAGCAGAAGAGGACGACCGAAGAGGACCGTCAGCAGAAGAGGAGGACCGTCAGCAGAAGAGGACGACCGAAGAGGACCGTCAGCAGAAGAGGAGGACCGTCAGCAGAAGAGGACGACCGAAGAGGACCGTCAGCAGAAGAGGAGGACCGTCAGCAGAAGAGGAGGACCGTCAGCAGAAGAGGAGGACCGTCAGCAGAAGAGGAGGACCGTCAGCAGAAGAGGAGGACCGTCAGCAGAAGAGGACGACCGTCAGCAGAAGAGGACGACCGTCAGCAGAAGAGGACGACCGTCAGCAGAAGAGGACGACCGTCAGCAGAAGAGGACGACCGTCAGCAGAAGAGGAGGACCGTCAGCAGAAGAGGAGGACCGTCAGCAGAAGAGGAGGACCGTCAGCAGAAGAGGACGACCGTCAGCAGAAGAGGACGACCGTCAGCAGAAGAGGACGACCGTCAGCAGAAGAGGACGACCGTCAGCAGAAGAGGACGACCGTCAGCAGAAGAGGACGACCGAAGAGGACCGTCAGCAGAAGAGGACGACCGTCAGCAGAAGAGGACGACCGTCAGCAGAAGAGGACGACCGTCAGCAGAAGAGGAGGACCGTCAGCAGAAGAGGACGACCGTCAGCAGAAGAGGAGGACCGTCAGCAGAAGAGGAGGACCGTCAGCAGAAGAGGACGACCGTCAGCAGAAGAGGGCGACCGTCAGCAGAAGAGGACGACCGAAGAGGACCGTCAGCAGAAGAGGAGGACCGTCAGCAGAAGAGGAGGACCGTCAGCAGAAGAGGAGGACCGTCAGCAGAAGAGGACGACCGTCAGCAGAAGAGGACGACCGTCAGCAGAAGAGGACGACCGTCAGCAGAAGAGGAGGACCGTCAGCAGAAGAGGAGGACCGTCAGCAGAAGAGGAGGACCGTCAGCAGAAGAGGAGGACGTCAGCAGAAGAGGACGACCGTCAGCAGAAGAGGAGACCGTCAGCAGAGCCAGAAGGAGGACCGTCAGCAGAAGAGGAGGACCGTCAGCAGAAGAGGAGAGAAGAGGGCCGACGGCCGAAGAGGACCGTCAGCAGAAGAGGAGGCCCGTCAGCAGAAGAGGACGACCGAAGAGGACCGTCAGCAGAAGAGGAGGACCGTCAGCAGAAGAGGACGACCGAAGAGGACCGTCAGCAGAAGAGGAGGACCGTCAGCAGAAGAGGAGGACCGTCAGCAGAAGAGGACGACCGAAGAGGACCGTCAGCCGAAGAGGAGGACCGACAGCAGAAGAGGAGGACCGTCAGCAGAAGAGGAGGACCGTCAGCAGAAGAGGACGACCGTCAGCAGAAGAGGACGACCGAAGAGGACCGTCAGCAGAAGAGGAAGAGAGGACGACCGTCAGCAGAAGAGGACGACAGTCAGCAGAAGAGGAGGACCGTCAGCAGAAGAGGAGGACCGTCAGCAGAAGAGGAGGACCGTCAGCAGAAGAGGACCGACCGTCAGCAGAAGAGGACGACCGAAGAGGACCGTCAGCAGAAGAGGAGGACCGTCAGCAGAAGAGAGGACCGTCAGCAGAAGAGGACGACCGAAGAGGACCGTCAGCAGAAGAGGAGGACCGTCAGCAGAAGAGGACGACCGAAGAGGACCGTCAGCAGAAGAGGAGGACCGTCAGCAGAAGAGGAGGACCGTCAGCAGAAGAGAGGACCGTCAGCAGAAGAGGAGGTCCGTCAGCAGAAGAGGAGGACCGTCAGCAGAAGAGGACGACCGTCAGCAGAAGAGGACGACCGTCAGCAGAAGAGGACGACCGTCAGCAGAAGAGGACGACCGTCAGCAGAAGAGGACGACCGTCAGCAGAAGAGGACGACCGTCAGCAGAAGAGGACGACCGTCAGCAGAAGAGGACGACCGTCAGCAGAAGAGGACGACCGTCAGCAGAAGAGGACGACCGTCAGCAGAAGAGGACGACCGTCAGCAGAAGAGGACGACCGTCAGCAGAAGAGGACGACCGAAGAGGACCGTCAGCAGAAGAGGAGGACCGTCAGCAGAAGAGGAGGACCGTCAGCAGAAGAGGACCGTCAGCAGAAGAGGAGGACCGTCAGCAGAAGAGGAGGACCGTCAGCAGAAGAGGACGACCGTCAGCAGAAGAGGAGGACCGTCAGCAGAAGAGGACGACCGTCAGCAGAAGAGGACGACCGTCAGCAGAAGAGGACGACCGAAGAGGACCGTCAGCAGAAGAGAGGACCGTCAGCAGAAGAGGACGACCGTCAGCAGAAGAGGACGACCGTCAGCAGAAGAGGACGACCGTCAGCAGAAGAGGAGGACCGTCAGCAGAAGAGGAGGACCGTCAGCAGAAGAGGACGACCGTCAGCAGAAGAGGAGGACCGTCAGCAGAAGAGGAGGACCGTCAACAGAAGAGGAGGACCGTCAACCGAAGAGGACCGTCAGCCGAAGAGGAGGACCGTCAGCCGAAGAGGAGGACCGTCAGCAGAAGAGGACGACCGTCAGCAGAAGAGGAGGACCCGTCAGCAGAAGAGGAGGACCGTCAGCAGAAGAGGAGGACCGTCAGCAGAAGAGGACGACCGTCAGCAGAAGAGGACGACCGAAGAGGACCGTCAGCAGAAGAGGAGGACCGTCAGCAGAAGAGGACGACCGTCAG
>JAQSEC010001417.1:92006-109398 GCA_028564925.1 Lithobates sylvaticus | reverse complement strand
GACCGTCAGAGAAAGGGGGACCGTCAAGAAGGGGAGGCCCGTCGCAGAAGGGACGACCAAAGGGGACCGCAGCAGAAGAGGGGGACCGTCAGCAGAAAGGAGGACCGTCAGCAGAAAGGAGGACCTCACAGAAGAGGACAACCGCAGCAAAGAGGACACCGTCAGCAAAAAGGGGAGACCGAAGAGGACCGCAGCAAAGAGGCCGTCACAGAAGGGGAGGACCGTCACAGAAGAGGGGGACCGTAGCAAAGGGGGACCTCACAGAAGAGGGGGACCGTCACAGAAGAGGACGACCGAAGGGGCCCGTCAGCAGAAGAGGAACCTCAGCAGAAGAGGGGACCTCAGCAAAGAGGACGACCGTCAGCAGAAGAGACGACCGACAGCAGAAGAGGACGACCGTCAGCAGAAGAGGACGACCGTCAGCAGAAGAGGACGACCGTCAGCTGAAAAGGGAGGGGGACCGTCAGCAGAAGAGGACGAAGAGGACCGTCAGCAGAAGGGGACCGTCAGCAGAAGGGGACAGTCAGCAGAAGAGGAGGCCCGTCAGCAGAAGAGGAGGACCGTCAGCAGGAAGGGAGGACCGTCAGCAGAAGGGGCCCGTCAGCAAGAAGAGGAGGACCGTCAGCCAAAGAGGACGACCGTCAGCAGAAGAGGGGGACCGAAGAGGACCGTCAGCAGAAGAGGACGACCGTCAGCAGAAAAAGAGGACCGTCAGCAGAAGAGAGGACACTCAGCAGAAGAGGACGACCGTCAGCAGAAGAGGACGACCGTCAGCAGAAGAGGACGACCGTCAGCAGAAGAGGACGACCGTCAGCAGAAGAGGACGACCGAAGAGGACCGTCAGCAGAAGAGGAGGAACGTCAGCAGAAGAGGAGAACCGTCAGCAGAAGAGGAGGACCGTCAGCAGAAGAGGAGGACCTCAGCAGAAGAGGAGGACCGTCAGCAGAAAGGAGGACCGTCAGCAGAAGAGGACGACCGAAGAGGACCGTCATCAGAAGAGGAGGACCGTCAGCAGAAGAGGACGACCGAAGAGGACCGTCAGCAGAAGAGGAGGACCGTCAGCAGAAGAGGAGACCGTCAGCAGAAGAGGAGGACCGTCAGCAGAAAGGAGGACCGTCAGCAGAAGAGGACGACCGTCAGCAGAAGAGACGACCGCACGAAGAGGACGACCGTCAGCAGAAGAGGACGACCGAAGAGGACCGTCAGCCGTAGAGGAGGACCGTCAGCAGAAGAGGAGGACCGTCACAGAAGGAGGACCGTCAGCAGAAGAGGAGGACAGTCAGCAGAAGAGGAGGACCGTCAGCAGAAGAGGAGGACCGCCAGCAGAAGAGGAGTACCGTCAGCAGAAGAGGAGGACCGTCAGCAGAAGAGGACGACCGTCAGCAGAAGAGGACACCGTCAGCAGAAGAGGACGACCGAAGAGGACAGTCAGCAGAAGAGGAGGACCGTCAGCAGAAGTAGGAGGACCGTCAGCAGAAGAGGACGACCGTCAGCAGAAGAGGGAGGACCGTCGAACTCGAAGAGGACGACCGAAAGGACCGTCAGCAGAAGAGGACGACCGACAGCAGAAGAGGAGGACCGTCACAGAAGAGGACGACCGTCAGCAGAAGGACGACCGTCAGCAGAGGACCGTGTCAGCAGAAGAGGACACCGAAGAGGACCGTGCAGCAGAAGAGGGACCGGTCAGCAAGAAGAGGACCGTCAGCAGAAGAGGAGGACCGTCAGCAGAAGAGAGGAGACCGTCAGCAGAAGAGGAAGACCGTCAGCAGAAGAGGACGACCGTCAGCAGAAGAGGACGACCGTCACAGAAGAGACGACCGTCAGCAGAAGAGGACGACCGTCAGCAGAAGAGGACGACCGTCAGCAGAAGAGGAGGACCCGTCCAGCAAAGATGACGACCGACAGAGGACCGTCAGCCAGAAGAGACCGTCAATCAAAAGGAGGAACCGTCACAGAATAGAGACCCGTCACGAAGAGGAGGAGACCCGTCAAGCAGAAGAGGAGGACCGTCAGCAGAAAGGAGGAACCGTCAGCAGAAGAGGAGGAAAAGGGTCAGAAAGAGAAGGAGAAAGGTGGAGGAGAAAGGGGAAAAAGGAGGGGAGAAGGGGAGGGAAGAGGGGGAAGGATAGGGAGGAGGGGGGCGGAGGGGAGGGGGGGGGGAGGGAGGGGGGGGGGGGGGAGGGGGGGGGGGGAGGCGGGGAGGGGGGGGTGGGGAGGGGAAGGAGAGGAGGGGAGGGAGAAGAGGGGGAGTAGGGGCAGGGGGAAGTAGGGGGAAGATGTGAGGATGAGCAGGGGGTGAAGGGTGAGAGGATTTCGGCGTCCGCGGTGTCTTCTCCTTCCTCGTTCGCTGCTGTCTCGTCTCTAGCGGCCAGCTCGCTGCTCTGTCTGCCCGCTGTTCTCATTTTTCGTCTTCTTCCCGTCTCCCTCTACTCTCTTTTCTCGTCTTTTCCTCTTCATACTCTCCCTTCCTCTTGTGTCGTTTTGGTCGTCCCTCTGTCTTCCTCGCATCGCTCTTTCCTTCCCTTTTCTTCATTTGCTCTCCCCTGTCTACTTGCTCCTCTTTCCTCTCTTTAGCGCCCTCCTTTTTTTCTATCCGCCCGTCCGTCCCCTCGATGCCCTACCGCCGCCGCGGCGCCCTAACCTCCGCCGCTGCGCCCTGTCCCGCAGCAGAGGAAGTCCCGTCCCCGCAGACTCCGGCGGTCCCGACAGCCAAGCGTAGGACCGCAGCGGTACCGACCCATCAAGACGGAATGCCCGACCGCACCCCGAGGACGACGCAGAGTACCGGCCGCAGAAGAGGAGGACCCGTCCGCAGAAGAGCAACGACCGCAGCGACCGTCAGCATAAAGAGGAGACCGACAGTCCGCAGAGGAGGACCGTCAGCAGAAGAGAGGACCGTCAGCAGAAGAGGAGGGACCGACAGCAGACGAGGACGACCGTCAGCAGAAGAGGACGACCGTCATCAGAAGAGGTACGACCGAAGAGGACCGTCAGCAGAAGAGGAGGACCGTCAGCAGAAGAGGAGGACCGTCATCAGAAGAGGAGGACCGTCAGCTGAAGAGGAGGACCGTCAGCAGAAGAGGAGGACCGTCCGCAGAAGAGGACGACCGAAGAGGACCGTCAGCAGAAGAGGAGGACCGTCAGCAGAAGAGGAGGACAGTCAGCAGAAGAGTAGGACCGTCAGCAGAAGAGGAGACCGTCCCGAAGAGGACGACCGTCAGCAGAAGAGGACGACCGTCAGCAGAAGAGGACAACCGTCAGCAGAAGAGGAGGACCGTCAGCAGAAGAGGAGGACCGTCAGCAGAAGATGAGGACCGTCAGCAGAAGAGGAGGACCGCAGCAGAAGAGGAGGACCGTCAGCAGAAGAGGAGGACCCGTCAGCAGAAGAGGAGGACCGTCAGCAGAAGAGGAGGACCGTCAGCAGAAGAGGACGACCGCACAGAAGAGAGACCGTCAGCATAGAAGAGGACACCGCAGCAAAGAGGAGGGGGCAGGAGAGGACCGTCAGCAGAAGAGGAGGACCGTCAGCAGAAGAGGAGGACCGTCAGCAGAAGAGGAGGACCGTCAGCAGAAGAGGACGACCGAAGAGGACCGTCAGCAGAAGAGGAGGACCGTCAGCCAGAAGAGGACGACGCAAGAGGACCGTCAGCAGAAGCGGAGGACCGTCAGCATAAGAGGAGGACCGTCAGCAGAAGAGGAGGACCGTCAGCAGAAGAGGAGGACCGTCAGCAGAAAGGAGGACCGTCAGCAGATGAGGACGACCGAAGAGGACCGTCAGCAGTAGAGGAGGACCGTCAGCAGAAGAGGAGGACCGTCAGCAGAAGAGGACGACCGTCAGCAGAAGAGGACCGTCAGCAGAAGAGGAGGAGACCGTCAGCAAAGAGGAGGACCGTCAGCAGAAGAGGACGACCGTCAGCAGAAGAGGAGGACCCGCAGCAAAGAGGGGACCGGCATCAAGAAGAGGACGACCGACAGAGGACGTCAGCAGAAGAGAGGGACCGTCATCAGAAGAGGGGAAAAAAAAAAAAGGGACCGACAGCAAAGAGGAGGACCGTCAGCAGGAATAGGAGACCGCAGCAGAAGAGGAGAGAAGGAGAGGGAGGGAGGAGGGAGAAGAGAGGAAAGGGAGAGGGGGGGAGGGGGTAAGGTAGAAGGTAGTAAGATGAGGAAGGAGAGAGGGAGGAGGGAGGGGGCGGAGGGGGGAGGAGGGGAGAAGGAGGGAGGGAAAGAAGAAGGAAAAAGAGAGAGAAAGGAGAGCGTGCACTCAAGTAGGCAGTGTGTCGAGGCTCTCTCGCTACCGGAGCGGATCCCATCTTCCCCGCATAAGAGGATGACCGTCAGCAGAAGAGGACGACCGCAGCAGCCCATCCCACCAATACTCTGCAACACCCTGCTATACTGCGCAATACTCTGCAACCCCTGCAATACTGCGCAATACTCTGCAACACCCTGCCAATACTGCGCCAATACTCTGCAACACCCTGCAATACTGCGCAATACTCTGCATCACTCTGCCAATACTGCGCAATACTTGCAACACCCTGCCAATACTGCGCAAAACTTTGCAACACCCTGCCAATACTGCGCAATACTTCTGCAACACCCTGCCATAATGCGCAATACTCTGCAACACCCAGCCAATACAGCGCAATACTCGGCAACACCCTGCCAGTGCCAATTACTGCGCAAATACTCTGCAACACCCTGCAACTGCGCATACTCTGCAACCCCCTGCCATACCCTGCAACACACCCCGCCATACCCCGCACTCAACTTGCCATAACCCCGCCACACTCTGCAATACGCGGTAAAAACCCAGCCATACTCCGTCGATACCCACTCATACCCGGCTATACCCAGCCAATACCCCGCAATACCCAGCATACCCGTCTAAAACCCAGACAATATGACAGTTGGGGAGATACGTGGAATATTACAGTGGGGGCTTTATGGTGGTGAAATTCAAATGTTTTTTGCAAATTCAATTAATTATGTGCTGACCGAAAATGATCCCGATCCGGTGACTCTGCCACGATCCGATCCGTGAGTTGGGGGGGACAATGTACAGGGGAAACAATATATGTGTGTGGGGGGGGACAGGAACGTGTAGTGGGTACAGAGGGGAACAATATAAGTGTGTGGGGGGGGGGCAGACGAGTAATGGTAAATAGGGGGAACAAATAATGTGTTGGGGGGGATATGTTGGTGGGGGGAAATAGAAAGAACGTGCAGGTGGGGGAACAGAACGCGGCCACCTTGCTTACTAACAGTAATACTAGACTAAACAAAGAATACTAGACCCCCCGCCCCTAAGAATATTCAAAAAAAAAAAAAGTCAGTTACTTTTGCTGAGTAACCTAATTAAACTTTTCCAAGTAGTAACTGATTTCTAACTCAATTACTTTTTTTTGGGAGAAATAATTTTGTAAAGTAACTAATTACTTTTTTAAAAAAGTTTTTTTGAAGTTCTCGTTTAGGCTATGTTTTGTTTTTCCAATATTTGATATATATATTTTGTACCATCATCCCACATTGTTATAAAGAAAAAATATCTGTGTTTGGAGAAACGGGACTGTCAAGGTACATAATCACAAAAAGATTGCATATATGATAAAAATGGTATTTTATTAACACACAAAAGATTTTAAAGGAAATAATATTTAAATGACCTCGTATACAACAGTACAACATATAATCAAATTTCAGGCTTAATGTTTATGCATACAATCCCTAGTGGAACTGAACTATTCATGTAATAAGACACGCAATCAAGGTACTTGTCCATTTAATCTCGACATGTTTCGCCCAGAGTGGCTTCCTCAGGAGACAAGGTAAAGTACGAGTAAAGATGAGAAGCGTTTATAAGATGTTTCCTTGTTTCAAGATATGCATATAAGGAAACATAATACATAATTTAATTGTATGAAAGACACGAATTAAATATTTATACATTTACAAGAATGCTGTACTATAAAAGCCATGCTATGTGCAAGAAGGATTCTCCCGAGTGTATGCCCGAACTCTTACCTTCCAATTAAAAGTCTACATACTCGCCAAACATCAGATTGAAAAATGGTGGCAGATCAGCGGAAGCGGCTGACCCAGAAACGCACAAGCTTCTACCCCAAAAGGCTAGCAAAACAGCTTAGCCGGAGAAAGTGAATCCATTGATCTAGAGTTGTGAAATTATCATAGCCTGTAAAACAAGAGTACTTATTAACTGTACACAAAAAGAAAAAATAATAATTAATACAAGCCAAAATACAAGGCATCTGATCCCAGTCGCCTTATTCCTATCCGACTAACCTACCTCAAGGCACCTTAATTGAAGAAAACGTTATAGGAGCGCTGTCTCCTTCAAAGAAGAAGTGAGAGGACATATATTTCATCTCCAATGTTTCAAAAAAAAATAAATTTCCTGTAATAATGAAAGATGAAAAAATATACCTAATAAAATAATGCACATTATGTATAATAAGTATCTCTGCTACATACCCCAATGTTTCTAGCCCCCCTACCTTGATGTGGAGTGCATAAGTCACCAGAATCAGGTATTACAGAATTTTTCCCCACCGATACAGCACTCCCATAAGGTGAAGAGTATACCCGCTGGTCCTATAAAATTTATATAAGTATAATAAAATTCTGTTATAGTATTAAGATGTGGAATACCTCCAATAACAAAAGTTGTAGCCACATGTAGTTAGGCTAGATAATCCCTCCACGTTTGCCGATGCCTCCAATCTCCACACACAGCCTGACAACCATCAGCTGCGTTAAATGGTCCTCCCCCCCCTCCCAATTGCGTGCGTGGACTTCACGCCACGCACGCGTCACGCGACATAATGGCGGGAACCGATGCGGCGCCGACTGGATACCACCTTGCCAAGTAAGAAACACACTTCCTCCGCCGGCAACGGAAGTGGCAGTTTACCAACCCGCCTGCTTAATAGCCAAAGTGTGTGACAGCCTCTCTGACACTACTTTCATGAAGTCCAACAAGAGCAATTGAAATTTAACAATGCAGACCTAGTCTGCCGCGCCGCAGAGCGGTCCCCGCTACCCGGACGCAATGATGAACGTAGAACCGCCACCGATAGGCGCGCACATACCCCTCCAGCCCGAGTAAACCCATACTCTCCCCTATGCCCAACCCCGCCCAGTGGTCACACCCACCCCCCCCCCCAAAAAACCAAAATCAAGAAAAGAATATAATTTATCAACCTGGCTCTATTCCACTGCTTTCAACAGGGAATAAGAAGATATACCTTAACAGTGGTGCACCATACAAAACATTGACCAATACGCTGTTGGATTTATAATACACTAAGTAACATTAAACATCCCTTGTCCCTTATCCACATCTTTTCTATTCTAACATTAATAAACAAATGATAATTTTTTAAATTACTTCACCCACCGAAGGAAAATCTAAAAGGAGAAAGAAAAAGATAATATAATAAAAAAAAACAAAAAATCAAAAAGAAACTTACGCATCATAATGGGCAGAACCGAATATAGCACCCTAAAAGAGAGCCAGTACAATAATGCTGGCAGGGGTGTCTTTGCAACATCGGGGCCTGAAATGCAACCTACATGTAACTGAAGGGGAAGGTAAGGGTAAGGGATAACCAGTATTTTAAAGAAAAGGTTTAAAGCTAATTCCCTCATTGAGGCCCGGATGCCGGGTCGCTTTTAAAAGGTAGATCCATCTTGTTTCGATTTGCAATAGTTTCCTATCTAGGTCACCCCCCGTTCTTGTTGGGGCAGATGTTCAAGGCTGTAAAAGCCCACATAGTCAAGATTGAATTTATGATATAAGCGACATGGCGGCTGATAGGGGTCTCCATTTTATGTTTGGAAATAAGAGATACATGATCTCTTATACGGCAAAAGAATGGGCGTTTTTTGTTTTCCCTACATAAAATGCTCCACATGAGCACTTCATCAGGTATACTGATCCCACAGATTGGCAGTTTGTTCGATATTTTGGGGTCCAGGTTTTCCGTCCGTATATCTAGCTCCTCCCTCTATAATGTAAACGCAAGAAGCTCATGTACCGCAACGGTATGTCCCTGGAGTCTTTTTGGTAGATACTTGTTCATTCGTATGATGGCTACTTACAAGAGTATCACGCAAGGAGCGTGATCTCTTATATGTGATTTCTGGATATGGTTTGATGTGTTTGGGATTTTTTGATCAGTGGATAGGAGATACCAAAATTTTTTATAGATGTTGCGTACCTTTTTATGTTGCCTATTGTACTTAGTGATAATTCGTGTACTATCCTGCGTTTTTCACACGTCTGGGTTTAAAGTAAGTAAGTAAGATGACCAACACTGGTTGTGACTGCAATAACTGTTCGGGCAGTGAGTTTTTGCCTTTAGTCTAAGGTTGACCCCTATCCCCTCTTTATTAAGGTTTTACCCTTTTGATTGCGCGCTAGGTAACTACACTTTTACCCCCGTTTTGCCATAGTGTCAATAAGCAAAATCAGTTTTTTCATGATCGCTGCATTAGTGTCACTGGTTGCTCGCTAGGTCAGCCAAGCTGTTTTGTTTTTTAGGGTTAACCGCACAGGTTTATGTTAGGTTTATATGAATAGGTGTCTATAGGTGCGGTTACCCCCATATTACAACCCTAAATAAAGGTTTTAACCCCTGATTGCCCCTAGAGTTAACCTTTCACCAGTGATCACCGTTATAAGTGTCAACTGGTGACGCTGCAGTTAGTGCCACGTTAGGTTATTTAGTTATTTAGGTTCCCCGTCAGAGTTTTTATATAGCGTCAGGTACCCCCATATATTACCTAATAAAGTTTTAACCCCCTGATTGCCTCTAGGTAAACCCTTTCACCAGTGATCACCGTATAACTGTTAACGGGTGACGCTGGTTTAGTTAGTAGCATTGTTTTTATACTGTCAGGGCACCCGCCATTTATTACCCAAACTATCGCTTTAACCCCCTGATCGCCCGGCGGGTGATATCAATTAGGTTTTAGGGTCAAATAAGGTCTGCGTCGCCCCCCAGGGTTAGTGCCACTGTACCGCAAACACCCACGCGCAAAGCATACACCTCCTTAGTAGTATAGTATCTGAACAGATCAATAATCTGATCTGATTAGATCTATACTAGCCGTCCCAGCAGTTTAGGGTTCCAAAAAAAACGCATTGTTAGCGGGTAATTCAGCCCAGATACCTGCTAGCACCTGCGTTTTCCCCCTCGCCCAGCCCAGCCCAGCCACCCAAGTGCAGTATTGATCGATCACTGTCACTTACAAAACACTAAGCACACATAACTGCAGCATTCGCAGAGTCAGGCCCTGATCCCTGCGATCGCTAACAGTTTTTTTGGTAGCGTTTTGGTTCAGTCGCTAACAGTCAGGGAGCTTTTTTTACCTGTGAGGCTTTAGTAGTGTACTACTAAATTTAGAGCCCAAAATGGCAAATCGCAAGTACACTAGTGAACAGGCCTACTTGTTTCTGAGTATGTCAGATAGTGAAGAGGAGGAGTCACTCTTCTGTCAGAATCAGGCTCAGAATACGATCCATGTAGACGACAGCGGCTCCATGACAAGATAAGCTCTGGCGAACAGAGTTGTGGTCCTGCTAAGGTCAGGCGCAGGCGTACCCATCCCGATCTTCTGCCTGTTGTTGAGGTGCAGGAACCGCAGGTCTCTCGTATGGAGCAGATGAGAAGTACTAGCGCCGCATATTCCTTCTGGTGGAACTGGCAAGCACCAGCGGCCTAGTACACCTGGACGTACATCCAGCACTGCAGTATCACGTGGTGAACATATGGCGAGTCCCAGTAAGTGCAGTTCAAGCTGGCAAGTGTGGTGAAAGCACAAGTAGTGTCCGCTGCCACCAAGAAGAAGACAAAGGCAGGCCCGTCGATCACATAGTGCCCTTCCTGCGAATTTGCCAATCCTGATTGGGTGCCCACCACTTCTGCAGAACCCGTACTTTCCCATTCCATTCCTTCTCTCCTCCCTCCTTCCACCCCCCCCTCCTCCCCCCTTCCTCTTCCCCTTATTCCTTCCCCCTTTTTCCTCCTCCCCCCCCCAGTCACTGGCCAGTCCCGGTATTCAGTGCCTAACCCGGTAAATCAGGGAAACAGCTGATTTTAAGCCATCCGATTTTTTATTCGCTGTTTTTCTCGGAAGATCTCTATAGATCTATTGTGGACAAAGTAATATATATGCTGGTCAATACATCGCCGCTAATCCCATCCAGTTGCATTCCCTTGCCAGAGATTTGGAAACCAATTACGGTTTCCGAATTTAAGTCCTTTCTGGGCCTTTCCCTCAACATGGGCATACATAAATTCCGACTCTGAGGTGTCTTATTTGGTCCACCTCACCTCGACCGCACCACCAAATTCCCGTGTTTCTCTTGCTCCATGTCCAGGGCACGATACGAACAGATCTTGCGGTTCATGCACTTCAGTGACAATGAACTTTGTCGTCCTCGTTGAGACCCTGAATTTGATCGGTCTACAAAATTCGGCCCCTCATAAACCACTTCAACCAACGTTTGCAGCCTTGTTTACGCCCAATCAAGTTGTCTGCATTGACGAGTCCATGATTAAGTTTTCTGGCGCTTGTCTTTCAAACAGTACCTTCCCAGCAAGCGTGCCAGATACGGGGGTGTCAAGCTCTACAAGCTCTGTGACAGGGCAACAGGCTATACGTGGAGCTTTTTGGTTTATGAGGGAAAAGATGTTACGTAGAGCCGGAAGAACTGTCCAGATTACATTAGGGAGCGCTGGCAAGATAGTGTGGAACTTGGTGTCACCCTTATTCGAAAGGGGGTACCACTTGTACGTGGACAAGTTATTACACGAGCGTGCCACTTGTTAGATAGTCCACTTGTTTGATCAGCAGATTGGAGCATGTGGCACCGTGCGACCTCTAGATCGCCGGGGCTTTCCCCAGGGCTTGTAGATTCCCTCTTAGGCTGGGGGATGACGGAGAGAGCCTGCTTTCAGTGTAATAATTTGCTCGCTGTGAAGTGGAGGGATAATATAAGAATGTTTTCGTTCTTACCTCCCTTCAATGCAGACGTACGACAGTCCAAAATTCGTAACGGTCGGCTGGTGTTGTGACGAAACCCCTCTGTGTCCCCACGAGTATACACCTTGATATGGGGGGGGTGCCGAGTAGTATATAGGTAGGGTGCAGGCGTGCGTAACCTCAACGACCCTCTAGTTGTTGGCGCCGTACCTAGTTGTCCGTAGGCTAGGGCTAGACGCATGGTACAAAAAAGTGTCTATTTATTTGTTCAATTGGCTTTGCTGAATGCTCATGTGCTATACGGAGCTACAGGTTCACTTCAGGCGGGGGGACGTACTTATACCTTCCTTGCGTGAATTCCAGGTGAGAGGTTGTCATGAACTCCCCTGTTATCCAGAGCGGTTCCACACCTCAACATCCCCTACAAATGCCAGTAAGCGGCTGCATGAGAGGCATTTGACCTTATGTCCTCCTCGAGTACCCCTACTTCACGAGCCCCCAAAAAAGATGTCGTGTCTGTTGCAAGCGCGGATGTAGGGTGACACCCCGTTATTATAGTCCACGCTGTCCTGACATATCCTGGTCCTCTGCATGGTGAATGTTTTGAACGCTACCACTCACTAGTGAAGTATTAGCATAGGGTACAGCTGATTCACATGCTAGGTTTACTCGTTCTCCAGGCTAGGATACATTTCCACAGGGTCTCAAGAATGCCATCGCATTTTGAGACCCGACCATTGCAGTTAAGATTATAGTTACAGGGTCTCAAAGAATGCCATCGCATTTTGAGACCCGACCGTTACAAGTTAAAGATGTATTATTATAGTTTATAGTTTAAAAAAAAATAAGTGTAAAAAAATAAATAAAAAAAAATAAAAAAAAGTACGAAAAAAAAAAAAAATAAAAAATATATAATCTCAAAAAAAGATCAAAAATAGTTGTCGTTTTATTGTTCTCTCTCTCTATTCTCTCTCTATTGTTGCTCTTTTTCACTATCCTTTCTATTCTGCATTGTTTTATTATGTTTTATCATGCTTGCTTTTCAGTATGTAATTTTGTTTACTGTGTTTTATTGTTAACCCATTTTTTTTTTTTTAGTTTTCAGGTGCGCCATTCAGTGCAGCGCGGATTTATTTATCTTGACAGCAACAGCGTTTGCTCCCACGATACATAAAGCCGCGACTCTAACGCTGTAGGAGGTGATTTCACCACCACAGTTAAAAAAAAGAGCATATATGCCGAAGCATGGGGGCAGCAGGGGCGGAGGAGCGATTTTGGCCTCCTAATGCCACGTACATACGGTCGAAATTCCGACGGAGGCTTGCCCGTGGAAAAAGTCGACCATGTGTACGTGGCATAACTTTTTTTTGCGGGAGGATGCCCCCATGCTTCGGCTATATATTTTTTAGGCACGGTTGCGTTAACAAAATGTTTTATTTTTTACTATGTTTTTTTTGGTATTTGCTTTGCAGGTATGGTATGGTAAGGTCTTACTGTTATACTGTAATGTTACTTTGTTTTAATGTTAACCATTATTTGCTTAGCAGGTACGCCATTCAGTTGTGCAGCGCGGATTTATTTATCTTGACAGCAACAGCGTTTGCTCCCACGATACATAAAGCCGCGACTCCAACGCTGTAGGAGGTGATTTCACTACCACAGTTAAAAAAAAGAGCATATATGCCGAAGCATGGGGGCAGCAGGGGCGGAGGAGGAAGCGATTTTGCTCCTAATGCACGTACATACGGTCGAAATTTCCGACGGAGGCTTGCCCGTGGAAAAAGTCCGACCATGTGTTACGTGGGCATAACTTTTTTGCGGGAGGATGCCCCCCCATGCTTCGGCATTATATAAATGGGTTGCATGTATGCCCATCATTAGAAGTGGGTGGATGAAGGGAGGTATTCTAATGGTGGGCATACCCACCAATCAATCTCTTTTTTTTCGTTCAGCCAAGAGGCTGCATGAAAAAAAAAAGATTACAATATATGTCCAGTATGTTGCTGGACTTTTGAATGTGTTATACCAGAATGATGCCTGCAGGTTTTAGGTATCATCTTGGTATCATTCTTTTCAGCCAGTGATCGGCTTTCATGTAAAAGCAATTCTAGCGGGTAATTAGCCTCTAGACTGCTTTTACAAGCAGTGGGAGGGAATGTCCCCCCTCCCGGATATAAACCGCGCATTGGAAATTGGGAAAGCGGAAGCGTTTTATCACACCGATCTTGGTGTGGTCAAATGCTTTGAGGGCAGAGGAAAGATCTAGGGTCAAATAGACCCCAATTTTTTCAAAAAAAGAGAGTACCTGTCACTGCCTATTGCTATCATAGGGGATATTTACATTCCCCTGCGATAACAATAAAAATGATAACTAAAAAAAAAAAAAAATGGAAGGAACAGTTTAAAAAAAAAATAAAAAAGCTAAATAAATAAAAAAAAAAAAAAAAAAAAAAAAAAAAAAGCACCCCTGCCCCCCTTCTCTTGCGCAAAGGCGTACACAAGCGTTGGTCTGGCGTCATATGTAAACAGCAATTGCACCCATGCATGTGTGAGGTATCACCGCGAAGGTCAGATCGAGGGCAGTAATTTTAGCAGTAGACCTCCTCCGTGAATCTAATGTGGTAACCTGTAAAGGCTTTTAAAGGCTTTTAAAAATGTATGTAGTTTGTCGCCACTGCGTGTTTGTGCGCAATTTTAAAGCATGTCGTGTTTGGTATCCATGTACTCGGCCTAAGATCATATTTTTTTATTTCATCAAAAATTTTGAGCAATATAGTGTGTTTTAGTGCATTAAAATAAAAAAAAGTGTATTTTTTCCACAAAAAAAATGCGTTTGAAAAAATCGCTGCGCAAATACTGTGTGGAAAAAAAAAAATGCAAAACCCACCATTTTAATCTGTAGGGCCTTTGCTTTAACAATATATATAGTGTTTGGGGGTTCAAACGTAATTTTCTTGCAAAAAAAAAAAAATATGTTTTCATGTAAACAAAAAAGTGTCAGAAAGGGCTTTGTCTTCAAGTGGTTAGAAGAGTGGGTGATGTGTGGACATAAGCTTTCTAAATGTTGTGCATAAAATGCCAGGACAGTTCAACCCCCCCCCCCCCAAATGACCCCATTTTGGAAAGTAGACACCCCAAGCTATTTGCTGAGAGCAATGTTGAGCCCATTAAATATTTTTTTTTTTTTTTGTTGTCCCAAGAGATTGAAATAATGAAAAAAAAAAAAAAATATATAATATTTTTTTTACAAAAAAGTTGTCACTAAATGATATATTGCTCAAACATGTCATGGGCATATGTGGAAATACACCCCCAAAATAATTCTGTTGCTTCTCCTGAGTACGGGGATACCACATGTGTGGGACTTTTTGGGGAGCCTAGCTGCGTACGGGAACCCCAAAAAAACCAAGCACCGCCTTCAGGCTTTCTAAGGGTGTAATTTTTTTATTTCACTCCTCACTGCCAAATCACAGTTTCGGAGGCCATGGAATGCCCAGATGGCACAAAACCCCCCCCCCAAAATGACCCCATTTTGGAAAGAAGACACCCCAAGCTATTTGCTGAGAGGTATGGTGAGTATTTTGCAGATCTCGCTTTTTGTCACAAAGTTTTGAAAATTTGAAAAAATGAAAAAAAAAACATTTTTTTCTTTACTTTCTTTTTTCTTTTTCAAAAACAAATGAGAGCTGTAAAATAACTCACCATGCCTCTCAACAAATAGCTTGGGGTGTCTACTTTCCAAAATTGGGTCATTTGGGGGGGTTTGTGCTATTTGGCATTTTATGGCCTTCGAAAAGTTAGTGATAGGTAGTGAGGAGTGAAATCAAAAAATTTACCCTTAGAAATCCTGAAGGCAGTGCTTGGTTTTTTCGGGGGTCCCGTAATGCGCTTAGGCTGCCAAAAAGTCCCACACTATTTGTGGTATCCCCGTACTCAGGAGAAGCAGTATGCCGCGTACACACGAAGGGACAATCCCGCGGGATTATCCTCTGGACTGAAGTCCAGCGGATAATCCCCTCGTGTGTGGGCGCCGGCGGACTTTTTGGCGCCAAAGTACGGCGGACTAAAGTTTGAAGTTTTGTTTTCAAATTATCCGCTGGACTTGGCAGTCCAGCGGACAATCCCGCCGTTAGTGGGCAAGTCCGCGGGACTTTTGAAATGAACGGGACTTGCCGCTCATCGGCAAGTCCGTTCATTTAGCACGTGACTTCAGGTTACGTAGCTAGCGTAGGCAGTTACTGCCGCCGCGCTAGCTCCGTGACCTGGCATGGATTTAAAGGGAATCCCCACGCCGAAAAAACGGCGTGGGGGTTCCCCCCAAATCCATGTCAGACCCTCATCCGAGCACGCAGCCTGGCAGGCCAGGAAAGGGGTGGGGACGAACGAGCGCCCCCCCCTCCTGAGCCGTACCAGGCCGCGTGCCCTCAACATGGGGGGTGCCCTGGGGAAAGGGGGGCCGTGCGGCCCCCCCCCCCCAAAGCACCTTGTCCCCATGTTGATGAGGACAAGGGCCTCTTCCCGACAACCCTGGCCGTTGGTTGTCGGGGTCTGCGGGCGGGGGCTTATCGGAATCTGGGAGCCCCCTTTAATAAGGGGGCCCCCAGATACCGGCCCCCCACCCTATGTGAATGAGTATGGGGTACGATGTACCCCTACCCATTCACCTAAGGTGTAAAATGTAAAGTAAAAAAAACACCCACACTTTTGAAAAAATAGTTTATTGCACTGCTCCGGGGGTCTTCTTCCGTCTTGGGGGTCTTCTCGCCGGACTCCCCCGCCATTTACCAAGCTCTTTTACCGGGGGGGAAATGGAAAGTCTTCTTCGTCGTCGCCGCCGTTCTGGGGGTCTCGATCCGCCTTCGGGGGTCTTCTTCCGTCTTGGGGGTCTTCTCGCCGGACTCCTCCGCTCTCTTCTGCTCTTTTACCTAGCTCTTTCACGAGGGGGGGAGTCCGGCTACCTTCTTCGTCGTCGCCGCCGTCGTCTGGGGGTCTCGATCCGCCTTCGGGGGTCTTCCGGGGGTCTCTTCTGTTCTTGCGGCGGTCGTCGTCTTCCGCGCCGCCGGCGCCTTCTTCTTCTTGTCTTGTCCTTCTTGTTCTTCTTCTTCTTCCGATGTTGACCGACGCTCTCTCTGCCCGGAATGCCTGTGCCGCTCTGCGCTCGGACTTATATAGGGACATGGGGGACAGGGTCACATGTTCATGTCACATGGTGACCCCGCCCCCTTGCGATGTCACAGTCCCAGCATCCTCCGGGACTGTGACAACACAAGGGGGCGGGGTCACCATGTGACATGTGCATGTGACCCTGTCCCCCATGTCCCTATATAAGTCCGAGCGCAGAGCGGCACAGGCATTCCGGGCAGAGAGAGCGTCGGGTCAACATCGGAAGAAGAAGAAGAACAAGAAGGACAAGAAGAAGGAAAGAAGAAGAAGGCGCCGGCGGCGCGGAAGACGACGACCGCCGCAAGAACAGAAGAGACCCCCGGAAGACCCCCGAAGGCGGATCGAGACCCCCAGACGACGGCGGCGACGACGAAGAAGGTAGCCGGACTCCTCCCCTCGTGAAAGAGCTAGGTAAAAGAGCAGAAGAGAGGGAGCGGAGTCCGGCGAGAAGACCCCCAAGACGGAAGAAGACCCCCGGAGCAGTGCAATAAAATATTTTTTCAAAAGTGTGTGTGTTTTTGTACTTTACATTTTACACCTTAGGTGAATGGGTAGGGGTACATCGTACCCCATACTCATTCACATAGGGTGGGGGGCCGGTATCTGGGGGCCCCCTTATTAAAGGGGGCTCCCAGATTCCGATAAGCCCCCGCCCGCAGACCCCGACAACCAACGGCCAGGGTTGTCGGGAAGAGGCCCTTGTCCTCATCAACATGGGGACAAGGTGCTTTGGGGTGGGGGGGCCGCACGGCCCCCTTTCCCCAGGGCACCCCCCATGTTGAGGGCACGCGGCCTGGTACGGCTCAGGAGGGGGGGGGCGCTCGTTCGTCCCCACCCCTTTCCTGGCCTGCCAGGCTGCGTGCTCGGATGAGGGTCTGACATGGATTTGGGGGGAACCCCCACGCCGTTTTTTCGGCGTGGGGATTCCCTTTAAATCCATGCCAGCTTGCGGAGCTAGCGCGGCGGGCATTTACTGCCTACGCTAGCTACGTAACCTGAAGTTACGTTCGAAATGAACGGACTGCTCCGTGTGTGGGCAAGTCCGTTCATTTTCAAAAGTCCCGCGGACTTTTGGCCGGCGGATTATCCGCTGGAGAAGTCCGTGCGTGTGTGGGCAAGTCCACACCCTCGGAAAGTCCAGCGGACCTAGCTGGAAAGTCCCGCGGGATTGTCCGCTGGACTAGGTCCGCCGGCAAAAGTCCGCCGTACGTGTGTA